>OX465090.1:33454327-33526827 GCA_949987675.1 Chymomyza fuscimana | reverse complement strand
TTATTTATTTATTTATTTATTTATTTATTTATTTATTTATTTATTTATTTGTTGATTTATTTATTTATTTATTTATTTATTTATTTATTTATTTATTTATTTATTTATTTATTTATTTATTTATTTATTTATTTATTTATTTATTTATTTATTTATTTATTTATTTATTTATTTATTTATTTATTTGTTGATTTATTTATTTATTTATTTATTTATTTATTTATTTATTTTTTTTTTATTTTTTTATTTATTTATTTATTTATATTTATTAATTTATTTATATTTATATATTTATTTTTTTATTTATTTATTTTGGTTTTGGGGTAAGATGAATGTGATAACGCAGCTCAAAAAAAAATTTGGGGGAGGCCAGAACCAGGTTTAAAAATTCAACAGTATAAAACAAAATTTATTATGCTAAAAAACTTACTTACTTACTAAATTAGAATAAGATTTGATTAATTATTGTAAGTAAAAGTAAAGATGCAATAAATACATAAAGAATTGAAAAAAAAAAATTTGGTCTTATTTAAAGAATTTTTGGTCTTTAAAAATGTTAAATCAAAAATCTTCATTTTAGATTTTAATTATTTTTTTTATCAGTGTATTAATAAACCTTTGAAAGCTCTACCTATTGTTCAATAAAACGGCTATCTATCTATAAAATGTTTTAAGTTATAAAAGGAAAATACTTTTAAAAATATACAGCATGCATGATTTAAATTAAGATTTTACAAAATGGCAATATTAAGGCTTAATAACCTGAAAAAAAAAAAATATTTTTAACATAAACAAACTATCTACTGACTAAATAAAAAAAATTCTAAAATTGTGAATTTTCCAGGAAAATGAAAAAGCATGCATAGAAAGCTTTTTTGTTCGAAAATTGTAAAAATTTTATATTATAATAATTCTCTTGAAGAAAAAGAACTACTGCAAATCCGCCTATTTTGGCACGCCGCCTATTTTCTCTCAGTCAGTTTCCCAGCATTTTATACTCTATCTTGGAATAGTCATTCAAAATTATTCAACTCTTTGAATCTATTATATTCGCTCCTTTCATAAAGACAAACTTATTCTAATGCCGCAATTTCAACTTTGATTGCAATAAATATGCCGTATACACCTTGTCCAACTCATTTATGTCTAGTAACGTGCGGGGATGGAGGCGATAAAGGCCACCATTGGTAAACATATTTGCTTAAGACACGTAGGTGACGTCGTATTTTGGCTTGTTTGGCATTTCCCGCTTGCGTCATCAGTGCCCACGCTTATGTTTTTGACAACAGATCGACTTGAGTCTGCTTGAATGGCTTGGATACGCTTGGTTTGACTTGTCTGGGATTTGGATGGATCTATGGACTGCTGCTTGGACCGGCTGTAGCTATAAATGCATTACGCTTTGAGCAACTAGGTGTTTCGCATGAAGGAGCAGGAGACGATTTGCTTGCGTCTAAATCATATCAGAATTTTGGTAGACACAGTACCTGCTGTAAGTACATACATATATATATTTATTTTGTTTTTTGCCTTGATGGTGTCCCTTTGAGCGTTCAGCTGTCAGTTGCAGACCAATCGCAATGGTTACGTATGAATTTTTGGCTCTTTTCAACGTTATTTTGTTTTATTACTCTTTGTCGCACCACTTGGCGTATGCGTAATATATGCATAGTTATTAAGCATACGTCATGTGAGCGCATAAAATTTATGTCTTTGTCAGCTAAAAAGAAAAAACCGAAAAAAAAACAACAAAAAAAAGCAATAAATGTGTGTTTGTATGCGTGCGGTGAGCGGTAGCGTGTGGGCGGTTTGCTCCTGCGGTGCGCCGTGTACCATATTAATGGGGTTTCATATTTATTCATTACGTATACGCAACGTTTGCACGGCTGAAAAGCGAAACACAAAAAAGGCCTGGAAAAAATTTGCATGTGTGTGTGTGTCAATCGGGACGGTGTCCGACAATGGAATACACTGTAGCTATTTTTCCATCAATATTTGTATTAACATATTAAAGATAGCTAGGCGTATGGCTTGCTGGATCAGTTAGTATTGAGTGGAAGCATATCAATGCTTATTTGTTTGTTGGGCTCACATACGGTTAGTGCACACAAAATTTTGTAGTTCTAGTTTTGGATAGCCATGCTACAACAGTTTTTTTTAAAGACGGCGTTGTTTTCATTCTGTGGTATATTACAGAATAACTTTTTTCCTTTGGGTCATTTCATGTAAAACTTAGTAGAAAAAAACAAATTTTAAAATAATATATAAGACTGTTCATAAAAAACAAAAATTAGCTTTAAATAAAAAATGTGAACACAGAACGCAAAATCCTTATGGCTGCTACTATATACATATAGGAGAAAGGCTTGTAAGTTGGCACGCCATAGTTTTTTTAGCTATATCTCAGCATTGAATACACATAGGCAGCAATGTAAATATACCATTGGCAAGAGCAAATAAAGAGCTATAATCCTTAATAAGCAAATCATTTGACAATTTTCAAAAGAGCTTGAAAACGACCAACAAAAAGCAAGGCTTGTAAGTTGTCACACCTGCAAAAATCGCTGAAAATTTGAGAAAACTGAAATCAAAACGCATGATTGCTACAATTTATAAAAATTTATTGATTTTAAATTTAACTGAGCATTGAATTGAATTTAAAAAAAAAAGAATTTCCAGAGAAATCCAAATTGTGGTTTTTTGTGATCGGTTTTTCTTGGTCGCCATACTAAAAATGAGTTGTTACGGAAAATATTGAAAAAATATACTCGAAAATGGCAGAAAAATGCACTAAAAACAATTCAAATTAGTTTCAATCATAATGCCACTCAATAAAAAAGTCATATAAATAACATAGCAATGTTAAAAAATTAAAATAGATGTGTGACAACTTACAAGCCAAAACGTGTGACAACTTACATTTTTGAAGCCATTTTTGAATGGGTTGAACAAAATTTGTCTATTCACTGTATGTTCGAAAAGCTTTTTTGCTTATGAAAATTCATTGAATTTCAGTTCCTTGATTTTTTATTTTGATTTGATCGTTTTTTGAGCGAATCAATATTGTTTTTTATTTTCCGATTTCCTTAAAAACAATTTTTATATTTTGTCACACACACACTGAGCTTTTGAGTCAGTTCGCATCAAAAATCAATCGAAGACAGGTGGAATCAAAATCGACCAGATGTGCCAACTTACAAGCTGTGCCAACTTACAAGCCTTTATTTAGCCTACTTAAAGAACATTATCACTCCGAATTAGAATCAGACCAACGCCAAAAAAGTCGTTCCGAAATTGTAATTCATTGTACGGTGTAGATTGTAGGCACTGCTGAGGAATATTTTGAGTGTGATAATTGGCTTTGCTGCGGGTTTTGTAAAAAAGTCAGCATTTTGTTGCTTATAATGCTCACATTATTGTTCTTATCAATAAAGATGGTTCTAGCTTACAATGTGGGTTTAAAAAAAAGCTCAAAATCCATTTCTTTGGTGGCCTGCCATTTCCATAGACCTGTTTTCTATTGACAAGTTCCAAAGAAATTAAATAGTTTCAGCAAGACGTATGTTACCGGCTTTAATGTAAAATTAACAGAAGAAACCTACTGTAACTGAAATCTGAAGAGTTACCAGCTTGTTGGGCAGAGTAGATTGTGGCTACATGATTCTTAAATGGGTATGTCAATCTGCTGGATATCAGCCTAAAACATATGAATTCTCTTGGCCTACCATGTAAATTCCCTAATGAGTAAGGCTCTCACCTTTTACATTCTTCTCTTCTCAGTGTCACTACCCATTCTTCCCTTCCTTTTTGATTCCTTAATCTAATTCATGAAATTTTTTAATATAATGTATATTTATTTTAAAGTATTAAATTTAATTTTCAAGCATTAGTTTTGTAAATTTTAATTTCTTTGTGATAATCCAATATTCCGCCGATTGCAAATAAAGATTTAACAGAAAATAAAAAGCTTTTTAAGAACGTAAAGTAAAATCGCCCAAACAGTGTGTGCCTCTATAATTGTGGAATTTCCATTTTAAAGAGGAGGAGTTTTTTTGCCTATGTCTTAAGGCCAGTACGCAGCAGCGAAAAAAGCGTCAATACAAAAACTGTTATTTATTTTGAGTGTAACACGACAAGTGTGGCCATACAAACACTCTATGCTTTTTTGATATTTTTCAGTATTTTTTTTTATTCAGTCAAATTTTAATGTGGTGTTTGGGATTGACCTGAAACTGTCACTTGTAAATGTGCTTAATTCCAAAATCTGTTACTTGCATAATTTTTTTTTAAACAGCGCGATGTGAATTTCTTGAAAAATATAAAATACGGCTAATTATTAAAATCATCATTTAGCTGCGAATAATTAATAATCAAATTTTGTTTAGATTGTTTGAGCAACAATTAGTCCCTGAACGGCTCATAATAAATAATTAATGGCTACCATTTGGGTTTTTTTTTATATGGTTTTATCATTCCGTGCGAAACTTTTAAGCAAATAAAAATGTTTGGCAGCAAAGGTACGCAGCGTTTGAAAGCAAACAGTGTTGCCCCATTTTATTTTGAAAAATCTAAACAGCTGTTTTGTTTTGGCGCTAGAACGAAAACTTTTTAAAGCAAAATATTTTGGCGCTTGCTGCACATAAAGTTTTCGTTCTAGCGCCAAAACAAAACAGCTGTTTAGATTTTTCAAAATAAAATGGGGCAACACAAGCAAATAAAAATGTTTGGCAGCAAAGGTACGCAGCGTTTGAAAGCAAACAGTGTTGCCCCATTTTATTTTGAAAAATCTAAACAGCTGTTTTGTTTTGGCGCTAGAACGAAAACTTTTTAAAGCAAAATATTTTGGCGCTTGCTGCACATAAAGTTTTCGTTCTAGCGCCAAAACAAAACAGCTGTTTAGATTTTTCAAAATAAAATGGGGCAACACAAGCAAATACAAATGTTTGGCAGCAAAGGTACGCAGCGTTTGAAAGCAAACAGTGTTGCCCCATTTTATTTTGAAAAATCTAAACAGCTGTTTTGTTTTGGCGCTAGAACGAAAACTTTTTAAAGCAAAATATTTTGGCGCTTGCTGCACATAAAGTTTTCGTTCTAGCGCCAAAACAAAACAGCTGTTTAGATTTTTCAAAATAAAATGGGGCAACACAAGCAAATACAAATGTTTGGCAGCAAAGGTACGCAGCGTTTGAAAGCAAACAGTGTTGCCCCATTTTATTTTGAAAAATCTAAACAGCTGTTTTGTTTTGGCGCTAGAACGAAAACTTTTTAAAGCAAAATATTTTGGCGCTTGCTGCACATAAAGTTTTCGTTCTAGCGCCAAAACAAAACAGCTGTTTAGATTTTTCAAAATAAAATGGTGCAACACTGTTTGCTTTCAAACGCTGCGTGCCTTTGCTGTCAAACATTTGCTGTTTTGCTTCAACGCATTCTTCGCTGCTGCGTACTGGGCTTTAAAAAGTTATTAAACGAACGTAGTAGAATAAAGTGTTTAGATGTAGTATAAAAAATGTTGATCCAAAATTCTCCAACGTAGAAATAAGACTTGACAAACTTCAGCTGCTTACATATAAAGCACTTCTTTCGACAAAATTTAAAACCCTAAGTTCTTAATGTCTCAGAGATCTAGATGTCTTAATCGCTACACTCGGTGGTATAAAAAAAACAAAGCTCTCAACTCTCTAATACCCTTGTACCCCTCCACCCTATATAGGTACAGTATATAAAAATTTATATAGCCTGTGTTGCAAATTGCTTTAATGACGGCTTTGTGGGCTTTTTGAGTGTTTTTGAATAATGTTGTTGCCTTTGGTGTCCTTATAAATATGTTGCTCTTTTACGCCTTGGCCTTGCTCGTCGGTCTCTCTGTCTGTATGTGCCTCTGTTTATCTGTTCGTCGGTCTGCACATCTGCTGGTACGTCTGTTCATCTGTCTGTGTTGCCTTAATGGCCATAACACTTCATATCTAATTGATTGCCGGCATTAACAAACGCGCTTTATTTTGCATATTTTTCGTGTGCCTCATTTTACACACATTTATTTGCTGCTTTCTTTTGAAGCATCTTTTGGGGCACTCGAAGGAGAGCTTATAAATATTTCAGACCTGATGTATGCATACAAAGTGTATTTACTTCAAGTTATGTGTAAATTAGTTTCGATAAAAACAAAAACCGGCTTCATTTTTTTAAAGCGGCTAGTCATCGTAGGTATATGTATAAAATAAATCTTACATGTTTTACTAAATCTTTAAAGAGAGATTCGCGGTCCGCCCTTACCTACCTACCTACTAAATCTTTTGTTTATACCAATTTTTTAAGGTTAAAAGGCTTATATATTAAATATGTAAAAGTCAAAAATAAAAGTTAGCTTAAATATGACCATCATAGTATTGACCATCCTTATATAAGTTCAACTTGCCCGAAAATTGTCTTTCTCTATTAAAGAGAGCTCTCTTTGAGAGCTTCTTAAATTAAATCTTAACACTCTCAAATACTCTCTTTAGTCTTAGAAGCTATCCACCAAGCGCAATAGTGCTTAAAATAAAATATTTCTGTCTATAAAAAAAACCCCTCTTGAAATAAGAATTCTACTCTAATCGAAAATTCGTTCTTGGCGTATTTTTTCGATATCTACCTTTCATTATACAATATAACCCTCACCTCAAAAAAAAAAATTTTAAGCGCACTATTTTTTTATTCCGATGATCAAAAGTTTTTAAGAGTATCGAAGTACTATGCCGAGTTAAAACTCCGTTCATTTGATCATCTAGCTGCCGTAATGCCAATCAGTCGAAATTAACGTCTTTTAGATACATTTTAAAGCTATCCGTACTTTTGTATTTGACAGTTTTTCGTTAACCTAACCTAACCTAATACAAGCTCTTCCAAAAATGCCGAGATGATGAAAATGCCGAACTCCGCTCCGAACGCCCCAACACGTCAACAACTGATGAAAACGTTGGAAAAATGAATTGCACAAAAGCAAGATCATAGCTGACGAATCATCGGTATATGACTACGATGTCAAAACTAAATGTCAAAATGTTGTCATGTCAAAATTTTGCTCACGATTTTTGTAACGTTGTGCATCAGAAGTTCTTACCATAAGGTCGTAAGTCAATAAGCAGTATGACCTTGAAGTGATGCGTCCGGAATGTTGGAAAAACAATTCGTGGCTTTTACATCACGAAAATGCACCTATTCACTTATAGTTGCTCGTGCGTGATTGTTTGCATTATGATAATGCACTCACTCACTTATTATTGCTCATCGTTGCTCGTGCGTGATTGCATCACGATAATGCACCCATTCACTCATAGTTGCGCATGCGTGATTGCATCACGAAAATGCACTCACTCACTCATCGTTACTCACGCGGTTTGCATCACGATAATGCACCTATTCAATCATCGTTGCTCGTGCTAGATTGCATCACGATAATGCACTCACTCACTCATCGTTGCTTGTGCGTGATTGTTAGCTTCACGACAATGCACCTATTCACTCATCGTTGCTCGTGCGTGATTTTTTGCATCACGATAATGCAACCGCTCAATCATTGTATTATATCTGAGTGGATTACTTTAAAAGATACAATACGAATATTGAGTAATAAATTTTAAGTTATTGATAAAAATATAAAGTCAAATTAATTTTTGAACATACCACGTGCCTTTTCGTGCATTTTATTCTCTGTGTAAAAAATCTTTTGCAATATTTTCTCGTTACGCGTTTGATTTACAATTCTTAAGTCGCCGTAAAGAAAAATCTGAAAAAGAATCTATCCCCGATGAGAATCGAACTTGGAACTAGAGCCAATAATCCACCAACTCAACGCTTATGCTTTTGCCCGTGAAGCGATTCAAACTCTTGTCTTAACATATTGTGATTAATAATAAATAATTTAAAAAATTGTAATAAGTAGTATACATTACTGAGCCCCGTCTTATATACAATATTGGCGCATTAAAGTTGCCATGCTTTTCTGCACTTACAGTAAAAACTTAATGTGGTCTAAAAAGGCCTAAAGAAATAAAGAATGGAAGTCAATATACAGAAGTCCATTCATTAAGAAACGGAAACTCGCTGTATCTTGTATCTTTTTTTATTTAAGGAGCATTCTTAAAGTTAAAAGTTTTAATAGGATTTTAATACTCTTCAAAATATAGCTTAGAAACTATATAATTTTATTCTTCGTATTAAGTTTTAGTTTTAATTGTAAAAAGTATAAAAGGGAAAAAATAAAAATCTTTTGCGGGGTATTAGGTTTGGTATTTTGTTGAGCGTAGCTTTAGCCATAGACTGCGGCGTTTCTTGGCAAAAATGATTCAAATTGAAATACCAAATTGTTTTTAATTTGTCTCTAACTTGGGTGAAAATCACCAAAGTATGCCAATATCAAAAAACTTTTAGCATGCACAAAAATAGATCAGCGTTTCCTGTGTTTATCTTTTTTTTCTGCGTCTTCCAGAGAAAAATAAAACGCACAGAAGTTCTTATTAATTTGGTATAAATTTTGTGGCATAACTCTTTGATTGCGGGGTATAGAAATAAGCTGCACCGCATAATTCTATAATTTACGCAACACTTTTTTGTATTTTTAAAAAATTTTCCAACATTTAGTTATAAATCATTTCAGTTGCACTCATTATTAACTTGAAGCCAATTGAATGCCAGCCCAAAAGTATGCTACAAAAAATGTATCAACGCCAGAGCAGAGCGCAGCCTTGCCGCTGCATGTGTGTAAGCGAGGCGGCATATACATACGCCATAACTGTGCGCTAAAAGCGACAGC
Source organism: Chymomyza fuscimana (assembly GCA_949987675.1). Taxonomy (NCBI): domain Eukaryota; kingdom Metazoa; phylum Arthropoda; class Insecta; order Diptera; family Drosophilidae; genus Chymomyza; species Chymomyza fuscimana. The sequence goes on along the minus strand of OX465090.1, from coordinate 33,518,036 downwards.
AATAGCAGCAAAAACAAAAACAATAACAAAAACAACAAGTAGCTAGTGCTAAGCGATAACGGCAATGGCAACAATAATATTGTCGTCTACGTCGTTGTCGCTGCTTCGTCACGCACACACACACACACACACACGCACACATATGCGTAAGTACAGTGGCTCACAGCTGATTTCAACAACACATAGTTCATTAAAAACATTTTCTTTTTGAGTTTATTAAATTTGCAATTTATTTTTGCCAATATAAAGTAAATTATAATTTAATTGAATTCAATTTAACTTTTAATTGAATTAACATATTTTTAAATTTTCATTAAAAATAAGTCAACATGTAGATGTCCGTGTTAAGGTGAGGAGGAAAAATTTTAAATAAAACTTATTTGAAATATAATTTGATTTATTTCACGGTTTTAATTTATAATATTTATAGTTAACGTGATTTCTAATATACAAATTTAAGAGTTCAGGTTCTAAAACCTTTTCTGCTTATTTATAATATTGTGATAAAAAAAAAAAAAAAATGTACAATGATAGGATTTTGGTATACAATATTGTGGAAAAAATACAAAAAACCAACTGAAGAGGTGAAATATGATTTAATAACAATTAATTGCATTAATATTTAAAATAGCTATTCAAAAATTTGGAAATTAAAATTTATATTTAAAAAAAAAAAAAAATTGACAAAACTTCATATAAAAAAAAATCCCATTTGGGATATCCCATTTCGAAATTTTTCGAACTGCATATGGGCCTTATGCTGCTAAATAATTTGTATGCCTATGAAGTCTTTCAATATATATTTTTGCGAGTCTTTTAAACTCATCTCTGACAAATCTCACATTTAGGTCTTTATTAAACTCAACATTACTTATATGTCAACAAAGAGCATATGCTAAAATTCACAGAGAGGACTAATAGCAACATCTCAATGTTTCATGTTCTACCTGTTCTCCCAGAATTGCGCTCTTTGTCAACTTCAGCCAGCATAATTTTTTACTACTGTAACTCCATTCCATTGTTAGTCCGATCCTCCTCTACGGAGTCTCAATTTGGTGGCCCACACCGGAAATGAAAACCAACATAAGAAAACTGATCAAGGTTCAGCGAATCGCAGAATAAACCATCAGCGGGGCACTATGCTCGACCCCAAACGAGGCCTTAGACGCTATCCTAAACCTTCTGCCTTTGGACAAGGTGGGTAAACAATCAGCCGTTCTTTCAGCTCTACGAATGCGAGAGGCGAAAAAATGGAATGACCTGGACTTTGGTCACTCAAGGATTCTAAAGGGAAACCCTACTGTACCCCACAGGAACACTTTATAACCACATTCAAGACCCATTTCCCAACCAGGGAGGTTAAATAGAGCTCAGTGCTCGACAGTTATCCGGGAAATTACCGGACACTGGCTGATGGGTACCCATGCATCAAGGCTCAACGCACCTCACCATGACTTCTGTAGAAGTTGTGGAGATGAGGAGGAGCTGAAGGCGGTGCAGCACTTCTTCTGTCACTGCCCCGGGCAGTGTAGGACAAGGCTCCGATTCCTTAAATCATACTTCTTTAATGATCTATCCCAGCTCTCAGAAAAGAGTCCAAGAGGTCTCTTGAGGTTTATTCAGGCCGCCGGATAAGCGTGACTTTTTAGATCATGTAGAGGACCTGCTGTGTGGGGGAAGTGTGGTGTATGATCCGCCCAGCGATATCACAACGGGCCAAATTTCTGGCCTAAGTAAGTCGGGACATCAGGTCCCGACTGCCGCCCTAACCTAAACCTAACCTAACTCCATTCAACACTTGATCAATATTTAAGTTTCTACAAAAACTAAGCCTAATAAGTTTCATTTCATATGATATAGCCAGGGAAGGATTTCTAGAAGATTTTCAGACTCAAACCTCTCCCTGTAGAGACCATTATACTTTCATGTCATGATGCTTCAGCAAAATAAAATTTTTATTTTGTGTTTTGGAATAGTTTCCATTGATTTACTCTATCACGGAAAGATATTTTAATTACAAAAATACTGGATATAATATTCTCATTCTTTTTTCTTATATAATGTTTTAACGGAGCTGAATCCCTTATATTAAGTTTATTTATTTTTTTATATATAGATTAATTGGTTAGTCAAACAAATATTTATTTGATCATGGAGAGGAGAGTTGGTCGAGTAGAAGAAGGTTGATTGAAAAAAAAAACAAGCTCACTGCTAAAAAATAAAAAGCTGTCATCCAAACCAAATGATTCTGCACTTAAATTTTTTAAACATTTTTTTTAGTTTCAAAAAAAGCTAAAGCTAAGCTAAACTTTTCAGCAGTAGTTGGTTGAAATTATTTGTGAGCCACTGTGCTTACATATGCATGCATATGTGTGCGTGTGTTTTGAATTTTACTTTTTTCGATATTTAAAACTATTTTCAGTTTTCTTATGTGTGTGCGTGTGCGTGTGTGTGTGCGAGCAGAAGAGCGCGCGAGGTGAGTAAGTAGCACCGTAGTAGCGTAGCGACGTCGCTGCCAGCGTCGACGTGACTTTGACGTGGCTACGATAAGGTTTGCCGCTGCCGCTGCTACTGCTTCTTACTCTTCTGCCGCTTAGTTGCCTGCTTGTTTTTATTGTAGTTGATTTTATTTTACTTTTTTTGTTGTTTTTTTTTTGTTTTTTTTTTGAAGCTGCTTGCTAAACACAAAAAGAATTACGAAACGTAACAACAAAAGCAACAATAGCAACAATAACAAACTCGACGTAAGTACAAAACAAAAGCCAAAGAATGGCACTCACGAGCACACACACACACAAACATTTGTATAAACACATACATGCATATATACGCTCATACGCATACAGCTGTATGGCTGCCGCTGCTGCTGGTGACGTGTGCGGCATTGCGTCTGCTGGTCTGGCCCCCATGAAACGTCGACGTTTCAACGTCGTCGTCAGCGTCGTCGTTGTTGTTGTGCTTGTCGTGGGGCCATGACAACCCGCTGCACAGTGGTCAAAATGCTCATTGTAGTTATAAATTATAAATTAGAATGTATTTCGGTATTTCTGAGCGATATGTTCTTATTTGTATTATAAAAAAGAAGAATAAAATTGATTAAATTGAAGATTTTAAAGCAGGTGGCGAAAAATCCGGCTACAAAGCTATAAGTTCATGATTTGGTCAGTTTTCTCTATTTCTTTAAAATTCTTTAACTCACATTATTAAAATATAAAGCTCTAAAGTTATTACCAAAAAAAGTTTAATGGAAATTCCAGTAACGTCAATCCTTATAAGACTAACAAAAAAAACCTGAAAATTAATTTTTTAATTAAGTAACGTGCCGAATCAACTAACATTATTTGAAATCATATTAAAAAATATTTTTAAGAAAACTGCAAATCATCAAAATATATGTATTTCTGTTAATTTTGCCGAATTAAATAAAAAGAAAAGAAAAACAATCTTTTCAAATTATAGTAAGATTTGCGAATTTATAATCGAAAATAAACCTACTTCTATTGATTGTAACGTCACGCCAAGCGTATTTCTGCTTATACCTTTGCATTGGCAGTTTCAATTGTTGCTATATTTTGCATTTAATTGTTATGTAAGTATAAAAAAAAAAACGTATTTAAAAATTTTTTTGTTTATTTTTTTTAAGAACGTTTTTTTTATTGGAACATCGTCACATAACAATACTCTATTTGTATATATGTATCTATATATAATGTTAGCCATCATTATTTTGTATACTATTTCTTTTAGTTGGTGTTAATTTTTATATAATGCATAGTTTTCTAATTTTTGTAAATTTATTTATACACTTTTGTATTTATTATATTTTCTAAAAGACATTATTTTACATAATTTCTAGTATATAAAATTTTTCCTAAAATCTTAAATAAATCTTGCATTATTTTTGTAGTATTTATTTTTATCTAATACATGTTTTATTTCGTATAAAAATTTTTTTTACATTATATTTTTTTTTTTTTCAATAAATAAATGTTTTTCATCGAATTTTGAATTAAATTTACATATATTTTTTATTTTGTATTTTGTTCATAAATAACACAGGCCAACATGGTTTAGTTGTTGAAAAGCTTAGGGTCATTTCCGAAGTAATTTTCTGCATAGAATCCGAATCCGGGCCATCACGTCAGGATTTTGAGTATGCTTCGTAACTTTGAATATGGCTTTTCCCAATTTTTCATGCGGTTGGAAAACGAATATTTTGTTGCAAGAGGAATTAAAACGAATCAGCAACAAAGGTATAAAAAACTTATTTTATACTTTTAATTTTTTAAATATTTTTTGATATTCTTAGATTATATTTATGCCAACTTTAAGGTAGATATTCATTGACAATTATTTTTAAATATTTTTTTTTAAATCAATCCAAAAATTAGCATGTACAAAACGATTTTCATATCATTCACGAACAGATGGCGTAAAGTGGGACAGGGTTCCCGCATTACACAAAGAAAATTTCCCTTGTAACAAAAATAACTAAGTCGTGTTTAATTTTAAAAAATATTGTTGCTAAAGTAATATTTTTGTGTAATTTTATTTAAAAGATAGCATAATAAAGAACTAGCAATATTTTAATGTAAATTAAATGTAAACAACATATAGTAACAAAAAGGTGCAAAACTGTGGCAACCATGTCAGCTGTTTTATATCAAAAAAAATAATTTCGCGCCAATACAACAGCAGAATTGATTGGAAAAATAAGGGAAATATACGAAAAGGGAAATATCGACAAAAAAATTCGTTTTCCGCAGCACGCAAAAACGAATCCGAATAAAATTGTTCGGTTTGGTTTTTTCGTTTTCTGGAGCACGGCTGAATGCTATGTATATTTATTTTTTAATTTTTTTCATTGATAGTACAAAAAAACTATGAGCCTTTAAATATATTATTAAATATTACCTTATAAATTTCAAATTTCAAGAACGTTACAATAATTTATTATTTTTTAAGTTGCCCAAGTGCGTATTATTACTATTTCTTAAAAGTCTTTTACTGAAGTCGAATTCTTCAGGTGTCTGAGTGATACGTTTCTTCTGCTTCTCTATATTTTTGGTGGATTATGTTTTAGGGTTGTTTTTTTTTAATAAACTAGTGTCGTCACCGACTTTTTCAGGAGTATCTAATATTTTATGATGTCCTTCGCAAGCTATTAAATTGGCTTCGCAAATACTATATTCAAATTTGTTTTAGCGAAAACAATCATTTCGACCACTGTGCGTCGTGGCCGCTTAGTCAGTCAGTGTATTGCTTTACAGTTGTGCGACGTCGTCGTTGTCGTCGGCAGAAGCAGCACCAGCGGCAGCAGCAGCAGCAACGGCAGCGTCAGCCACAGTGCTCTAGCAACAGCAAAGGCAGTCGGCAGCGGGCATTAATACTAAAACATTCTCAGTCAGTCAGTGAGTCGGCCGGGCGGGCAGTCATTCATTCAGTCAGTTTGCTTACCGCGTCGCGTCATCGTGCCGGCGCTCGACACGGCCTGACGTTATATACATATATACAAATACAAATACATATGTACAAACATATATATTAGTGTAAAGCGTGCAACAATAACAATAACAACAACAACAACAACAACAGCAACAGCAGCAAACAGCAAAGATTGCTGCACCAACAACACCAACAACAGCAACAACAACAACGAGAAAAGGTGACGAGTGCGCCCATTAAAAACAAAAACAAAAGCAATATAACAACTACAACAATAATAAGGAGAAGTATGAATAAAAAACATGCATACATACACACACAAAATATACGTAAAAACAAATTTGAGCGCCAAAAAATTATAACAGTACTTGCTACATATGTTTGCCACAACAACAACAACAATAACAACAAAACCAATGGCCAGCATTTGGCCAGCATATACAGTAGAGACTCGAATGTTAGAACATTAAATGGCCAACAGCTGTAAACATAATAAAATGCCAAAGAAATTAAAAAAAATCGCTAGCAAATTTTTAGAGCCTAAACTTTGGGTACAGTGGTATATTAGCTTATTGCTAAATCTTCTAAGAAAACGTGTAAAGCCCCATAGCTTTTAAATAAAACGATTTAGCCATGTCCGTCCGTCCGTATGTCCGCAGTAGAAGCTAGAAGCTTGAAATTTAGCTACAAGGTGTTTACTGTCATATCTTTTAAGGTAAAATATTAAAACTCGACACTGCAACTTTTTTTTTTCATTAAAAAATTTTATTATTTTTAAATTTTATAATTTATCGATATCGGGAAGACAGAACAAGTTTGTAACCCATTTCTCTAGTGGTTTTGTTTTTCAAAAAAAAACTATCTTAAATTAATTTCGAATTTGCTCAAAACAAGATTATTTATAATAATTTTTCAATTCATAAGAATTTTTCGTTCTCTGTTTTGCTTAAATTAAGAATAATCTACGCTTAAAATCAGCTTAAAGACTTAATATGCTTAGAATGAGTAGAAAATGCTCTTAAATGCACATCTTTAAATCATGCTAAAAATTCTCAAATTTGAAATTTCTTCATTTTTTTATTCCTAATTTTTTTAACTTGAGCATCTCTGTTGCTTGATATAAAAAATGTTCTTTTAATTTAAAAAAAAAAACGCTTCCAGTTTCTTTTTAGCCTTTGATCGCCGAAATTTTTTGTATTTTTCTCAGTGTACTGTCACCAAATTTTGTATTGAATCATTTTTAATAAAACATAAAAAATCTTTTTTTTTTTTTGCTTATAACAGCCTTGCATTGTTAAAACTTGATGCAGACTTTTCTGTTTTTAAGTAAAAATTGTTCAAAAATAAAAATTGACTTTTTATACTTTTAACCAAAAATACCCATTATTTCTAAATCATTTTTTAGATTTTTATAAACCACTCATTTCTTTTGAAAACAAAAAATATCCGAAATTTATGAATAAAAATGATTTTCAAAAACTTTTTCCTCTATAAGTTATTTGCAGTAAAATTAGCGTGACGTTACGAAATACTGAAGTAGAATAAAAACTGTTTGCAAAATTTCTTTGCTATAAGTTATTTACAGTAAAATTAGAATTTTTTCAAAATTTGTTAAACATAATGAAAAATTTGAGGGAAATGTTTAAGTAGTGCTCAATTTGGAAATATAATTTTAATAAATATTATGAACATAATATATATAATATAGCAGTGACAGGATTTAATATATATGTATATTAGGGTGGGTCAATTTTTTTCGGTATAAGGGCTCACTCGGATTTTGATTCTTTGGGTAATTCTAAGCAAATTTGCCCAAGAAACTATGGGTCTAAAATGAATTTCGAGTCGCCCACTTTTTCAAAATTTTCAAGAAAAAAAACCGAAAAAAATCAAAAACCAACACTAAAGCGCCCTGTGGCGGCACCCAAAATTAAAAATAGATGTCAATAATGAATTCCTCGACCCCAAAAACCCCCAAATTCACATTTGGCTAGAGAAAAAATATCGATTTTAGGCCTTTTCAATGAATTTCTAAGTCGATTTTTGAATATGTCGAAAAAAACCTATTTTGAAAAAGTGGGCGACTCGAAATTCATTTTAGACCCATAGTTTCTTGAGCAAATTTGCTTAGAATTATCCAAAGAATCAAAATCCGAGTGAGCCCCATAAGGTTTTTTCGGCCCCATACAAATTGACCCGCCCTAATGTATATATATACCTATATAATATAGAAAATATATATATTTCATTAACTACAATTTTATAAAAATTGAAAATGATTGAAATCGTTAAAGTATAACTCTAAACTTATAGACGGACACATAGACATGGTGTGACGTTACAAAAAACAGTAGTAGCTTAAATTGCTCTTGCAAACGATTAACAACTAATATATTTATGCATACAAATTGTTTACAACATTTTTCTACAATAAGTTATTTAGGTACAGTCAAATTATAATTATAAATATAAAGACAAATTTGAGGTAAATTTAAAAATAGCGATAAATTTGTGAATATTGAGTTAAATAAATTAATTTATATTAATTCAAAATTGTCAAAATTGTTAAAAAAACACAACTCTAGACTTGTTTAGTCCAAGATGCCTGTGTTCGTACAGACGAACAGCAGGACTTGGCGTGACGTTACGCAAAATAGAAGTACACAAAATTTTTTTAATAGTATTTGAAATTACATTAGATAATTATGCAAGTTGTTTGGTTTTTTTTTTAGCCTTACTGTCTGGCGTGACGTTACGTTTTTTTATACGTTATTGATGCAAATTAAATTGGGCATAAAAAAAAGCGAAACAAGTTATTTAGTTAAATGTACAAGACAAGGACTATCCAAAAAAATAAAAATATTTTATTTTTAATTCAAAAAAAAAATATGAAACTACCTAAAAATACAAATTATGAAATAATAGCTAAATATTAATTTTTTTTTAAAAATCGGTAAAAAAAAAACTACTATTTTTCATTATTAATAACTTTCATATTTATAGCTTTAATAAGCATATGTCAATCTTTAGAAGTTTTAGCCCTATAGTTAGATAAATTTGTTATCTTAAAAGCTTAGTTTTAGCAAAAGCTTTGAACTTTTAAATTAAATAATAGCTAAATATAAAATTTTATTTAAAAATCAATAAAAAAAACTCTTATTTTTCATTATTGATAACTTTAATATTTATAGCTTTAATAAGCATATGTCAATGTTTAGAAGTTTTAGCCATATAGTTAGATAAATTGTTATCTTAAAAGCTTAGTTTTAGCAAAAGCTTTGAACTTTTAAATTAAATAATAGCTAAATATTAATTTTTTTTTAAAAATCGGTAAAAAAAAACTATTATTTTTCATTATTAATAACATTAATATTTATAGCTTTAATAAGCATATGTCAATGTTTAGAAGTTTTAGCCATATAGTTAGATAAATTTGTTATCTTAAAAGCTTAGTTTTAGCAAAAGCTTATTTTTCATTATTAATAACTTTAATATTTATAGCTTTAATAAGCATATGTCAATGTTTAGAAGTTTTAGCCATATAGTTAGATAAATTTGTTATCTTAAAAGCTTAGTTTTAGCAAAAGCTTTGAACTTTTAAATTAAATAATAGCTAAATATAAAATTTTATTTAAAAATCGGTAAAAAAAAACTATTATTTTTCATTATTAATAACTTTAATATTAATAGCTTTAATAAGCATATGTCAATCTTTAGAAGTTTTAGCCATATAGTTAGATAAATTGTTATCTTAAAAGCTTAGATTTAGCAAAAGCTTTGAACTTTTAAATTAAATAATAGCTAAATATAAAATTTTATTTAAAAATCGGTAAAAAAAAACTACTATTTTTTATTATTAATAACTTTAATATTTATAGCTTTAATAAGCATATGTCAATGTTTAGAAGTTTTAGCCATATAGTTAGATAAATTGTTATCTTAAAAGCTTAGTTTTAGCAAAAGCTTTGAACTTTTAAATTAAATAATAGCTAAATATTAATTTTTTTTTTTAAAAATCAATAAAAAAAAATACTATTTTTCATTATTAATAACTTTAATATTTATAGCTTTAATAAGCATATGTCAATGTTTAGAAGTTTTAGCCATATAGTTAGATAAATTGTTATCTTAAAAGCTTAGTTTTAGCAAAAGCTTTGAACTTTTAAATTAAATAATAGCTAAATATTAATTTTTTTTTAAAAAATCAATAAAAAAAACTCTTATTTTTCATTATTAATAACTTTCATATTTATAGCTTTAATAAGCATATGTCAATCTTTAGAAGTTTTAGCCATATAGTTAGATAAATTTGTTATCTTAAAAGCTTAGTTTTAGCAAAAGCTTTGAACTTTTAAATTAAATAATAGCTAAATATAACATTTTATTTAAAAATCGGTAAAAAAAAACTCTTATTTTTCATTATTAATAACTTTCATATTTATAGCTTTAATAAGCATATGTCAATCTTTAGAAGTTTTAGCCATATAGTTAGATAAATTGTTATCTTAAAATCTTAGTTTTAGGAAAAGCTTGAACTTTTAAATTAAAGAGCTTTTGAAAATTCAAATCCAAATAATACAAGTAAAAACATTTTTTTACTTAACTATTCATTTTTCGGCCTTTCTATGAAAACTCGAAATTATTTTAGGCGCCTGTGGAATTTTTTTAAAATAATGGTTGAGCAAAGTAAAATGGTTGTGTCTAAGCAGTCTCTACTGTAATATGAAATTTTGTGCTTGCGCTTGTTTTTTTTTGTTTTTTTTGGCATAAACTTTTCAAACATAAGACTTTTGGAAATTAACTTTAAGCCAAATGGGTTCAACTAGCTGAGCATTTACTGTAACAGCAATTATATAGAAGCATATGTATTTGTGTGAGTGTATTTGTGTGTGGATTTAGTTGTAGTTGTTATTTGGCGCTTTTAGTTAAAATATTTGTATTTATGCAAATAATTAACCAAATAATAATTATAGACTGGCTGCGGCGACAACAGCAACAACAATAGCCACATAAAGCATTTATGAATATAAGCCATGCATATATGTATGTACATATATAAATATAAACACTTAATAATATATTTATGTACATATATGCATATATGTATATATTGTAATCAAATACAAATCGGCAAAACAAAAATCTTGACGTAATCGCCGCCAAATCAAATGAAACGTAACAAAGCAAACGAAACGACAGACTAAAGCGCGTATAAAAACAAAAACAAAAAAGTATTTTCTTTTTCTTGCATATATGTACAACGTATTTATATATATGTATATATCTTTTTTTTTTTATGTGACTGTGACTGTGACTGTGTGTGTGTGTGTATTTGTATTTTAGTTAAAACAAGTCATCAACTGCGGCCTGCGTCGAAATTTAAATAAGTTTTTGCAACCGTAAAACAAAAATTGTTAAAAATTCAAAAGAAACAAAAGTTTCAAGTTGGTAAGCAAACTTTTGTGCAGCACTGTGTTATTTTTCGTACTAGCCGTAAAATTTCATTGTTATTAGTCAGCAAACGTTTCGGGGCACACATTTTGGTAAGATATCAAAAAAAAACACACTCACGCATACAACAACAAGCATGGTAGATTGTGAAGAGCACGTAAAAATTTTTTTTTTGGTCAAGAGCCTCTCAAGTGGAATTGTTAGCGGAATTACGCGTAGAGTGTGAAATATTTAAATCGTACCATCAAAATTGCTTCAACTGCTACGAACTAATACAATTTTTTATTATTATGGTCTCAAAAGTAATAGATTACAGGTGGTTCCCAGACTTTATCTATGAATTTTAAAATTTTCTGTTCGAGAACAAAAAATTGTTTACCGATTTTTATTATTAACTAATGCTGCGTATCGATTGCGGCACTTAAAAAAAAGAGCCCTTAAATTTTAAAGTGAAACAGCATAGTTTTAAAAAACTATTCTCTATGCAATCAAATAAAATAGATTTTTTTTTTTCACTCTAATTTATCGTTTTCTGTTTTAGCAGCCTAAAAAACCAGGCCAAACAAAACTTCATATAACATAAAATGTAGCCAAATGTTTGGAAGCAAACTTATTTACAAGTGGTACGCAGAAACAGTGCTGCAATAAGCCATTTATGCAAGATGGCGCCAGCAACTACGCTAGATGGCGCTAGCAGCAACAAGAGCTTTTTTGTTTTGGCGCCACAACCAAAACTAATGCAGCTAGACAAAATCGTTGCGCGTTGCTTTCAAAGGCTGCGAAAATGGTTCTCATAAATGCGTTGAAGGAACAGCTGGTTGTGCTGCGGAAAACAAATCCGAAAATTATATTCGGATTCGTTTTGAAATAGTTTTTTGCCTTGGTACCTCGTTGTAAGGGTTGCTCAAGTCGTTACTTGGGCATTCTTGCCATTTTGCCATAATGCCAAACAAATTGTATATGTGTACATTAGGGCGGGTCAAGTTGTATGGGGCCGATAAAACGTTGTGGGGCTCACAGCGGTTTTGTTTCTTTGGGTCATTCTAAGCAACTTTGCTTTGATCTAAAATGAATTTCGAGTCACTTTTCAAAATAGGTTTTTTTTCCGAAATATTCCAACATCAACTTAGACATTGCATTGAAAAGTCCAAAAAACGCTATTTTTTCTCTAGCCAAATATGTATTTGGGGGTATTTGGAGTCGAGGAATCCATTTTTGACATCATTTTGGGCGCCGCCAGAGGGCGCTTTAGTGTATTTTTATGATTTTTTTTCCGTTTTTTTTTTTTGAAAATTGACAAAATGTTGCGAAAATCGACGAGTATTTCATAACCCACCCTAATGTGCATGTATTTCTAATAATATTGCTATAAACTAAAAGCAGTTCGCATAATAAAAAAATATTTAAATTTTTTAACAAAGGTTTTTTGAATCATACACTAAAAATGCATCGATTTGCTTAAAAAAAAAAATGCATTAGTTGTAATGTTAAAAAAATCGTTAATTATTTTTGTATAAACAGCAAATTTTATATTTAAAAGCACATAAGTTTATTAAAGCTATAGCTGCCAAGTCTATATAATATTATAAAACATAATATAAACTATCTTTATGTATATTTATTTACAAAGATTCACGCTTGATTAGATGCTTGGAAGATTTGCCTTTCCCAAGAAATTGATAATTTTCGTTGACACGATTGAGAAAAGATAAGGCAGTGAAGCACCATTTTTTTCAACATGTTACACATTAATTCAATTTAAGTCTTTCTAATTGAATAAATTGCATTCGATTTTTTAAATCGTTGGTTACACTTTTTTATTCCCGACTAAATAGAGCCCTCTAAGGCCAGTATGGTTTTATACTTTTAGGAAGAATTAGTGCAAAAGAATTTCCAATACCGGGAACTTAACTTTATATTTCCAAAGGAGCGGCTGGAACGTAGAAGAGTGGGAAATATAGGAGCACTTATTCTGCTGATGCACAGCTTCATGTGAAAAAAATCTTAAATACCTAGGCGTATACTTTATGGACCAACTCTAACAGCTGTCTGTAATTAGCCTCACATTTGGTTTTTTTTTTAAGACCAGTTACGTCTTAAGGCAGATATCGTAAACAAAGGGTCTAGTAAAAGTGGTCTTGATAAAGTACCAAAAACTGCCCCCAACAATTTTCAAAAACTATTAAATAATTTTTTTTCGCCCAATTTTAGTTTTTAAATTATGGCTTAATTTAAAAAACGTATTTTTTATTTAATTGTAACTAAACTACTGAATATTTTTTAACTATTTTTTTTAAAGCAATGCGCAAAAAAATTCGTAACTTTTTAACCAAAACGATTTCTAAAAAAAAAAATATGAAATGTTCTTTTTTTAAAGTATGTTATGATATGTCAATGGTTTATTAAAAAAAAATTCTTCTTATCCCTTTATATACTAAAAACAATATTCAAGCCGATTTGGTGCAACAATATAAAAAATAAATAAAGCGAAAATTATTTACAATTATACCCTGTACCGTATGGTACAAAGGGTATATTGTGTTTGTGCAAGCCGAAAATGTATGTAACGTACAGAAGGAGAAGTCGGAGACCCCCCAAAGTTACCTAAAGTATGATCAGAGTGACTAGAGAAGTCGATATACCCATGTCCGTCTGTCCGTCTGTCCGTCTGACCGTCTGTCCGTCTGTCCGTATGGACGCCTAGATCTCAGAGATGGTAAGAGCTAGAGCAACCAAACTTTCAGATAAGATCCGTTATTTATCCGTAGGAGACAAGTTTATTTTATTTTTTTGATATCGGGACTACATTATATAGCTCCCATAGGGGTGTTTCAGAGGACCTCGAAAAAAAGCAAAAGTTTTAGATGGATAATTCGTTTGTTTATGAAGATATCGTAATCACACAATAGTTTTTTAGAGTTCCTAAGCACTGTACCAAATTTTATCAAAATCGGTTGACTATATCATATAGGTCCCATAGGATCGACCGGTCGAAAATTTGTTTTTTGTACAAAATTCGTTGTGTTTCGTTTGTTTGTGAAGATATTGTAACCAAATTTGGCATTCAGAAGTTTTTTAGAGTTCCCAAGCACTATACCAAATTTGATCAAAATCGGTTGACTATATCATATAGCTCCTATAGGACCAATCGGTCAAAAAATCGTTTTTTGTACAAAATTCGTTGCGTTTCGTTTGTTTGTGAAGATATTTTAACCAAATTTGGCATTTATAAGTTTTTAAGAGTTCCCAAGCACTGTACCAAATTTGATCAAAATCGGTTGACTATATCATATATCTCCCATAGGACCAATCGGTCACAAAAAACGCTTTTTGTACAAAATTTGTTGTGTTTCGTTTGTTTATGAAGATATTGTAACCAAATTTGGCATTCGGAAGTTTTTTTGAGATCTTCAACACTGTACCAAATTTTATCAAAATCGGTGGACTATATCATATAGCTCCCATAGGTCCAATCCAACAAAAATCGTTGTGTTTCCTTTACTTGGCAAAGAAATATCTTTTGGAGTTTGTAAGCAATATATCGGACTTGATTGCAATTTGGTGGTACAGGGTATCCCAAAGTCGTCCGCGCCCGACTTTAACGTACGCCATCTTTTTTTTTAAATTTATATATATACTTAAAAGAATAATCAAGTCGATTTGGTGGAACAATGTTAAAAAAAAAGCGACATTTTTTTTTAATTTTAGTTTTTTAAAATTTTCAAAATACATTTTTGTAATTTTAATTGAAAAAATATTTCTTGTTTTAATGTTGAAAAAAAAATTTATTGACGTGTGTAATTTAATTAATGTATTTTTTAATAATGTATTTTTTTTTTAATCTAAGCTCAATAAAATGCAGCCAACAATATTTCATTTTTAAAGCAACACATTTGCTTAAAAAAATATGAAATTTTATATATATTTTTTTTAAGCATGTTCCCTAAATCAACATTTTTTTTAAACATCTTTTTGTTCCATTTTTATATACCAGAAATATGAATCAAGTTTATTTGGTGTAACAATGTTAAAAAAAAACAAATTTTCATTTTTTTTTTTAAATAATTTTCAAAAGACGCCTTAAATTAAAATACATATTTGTTATAATTAACTGAATACATATTTCTTGTTTTTATGGTAAAAAAATTGATTTATTTTGTAGGTATATATTTAAAAATTAACACTGCACTAGAAAAAATTATTTAATTATTTGCATTAAATTAAGTAAGAATTTTTTAATTTTGTCATGTCTTACACTATAAAATATATATTGCGCAAATAAATTCAATTTAAATATTATTTAAATAGTAGCATAAAATTAATACAAATTAATTTTTAAATGGTTTTCTTCTTAATTTTAATAAGAACGATACCATATAGTAAATACATTGATAAATCCATTAATAATAATAACAATAAACTATAATAATAAATAAATATTTAAATATTTTTTAAATAGTAGCATAAAATAAATACAAATTAATTTTTAAATGGTTTTCTTCTTAATTTTAATAAGAACGATACCATATAGTAAATACATTGATAAATCCATTAATAATAATAACAATAAACTATAATAATAAATATAGATATTTTTTTAAGTTTTCACTTGGCAACAGGCAAAATCTGCGCTAAAAATTAGAAAGGGCTTGACAAATTCAAATATTTACATCTTAAACTTGGATTATTAATTTTTAGTATTTAAATAAAATTATAAAAGCCTTATTTCGTGACAGTTTTGTTTTACATTGTTTAACATTATTTATCGTCTAATTAGTGTTGTGCATATATATTTAACATATACATATACATATATACTTACTAGAAATTATATAAAGACGGCCATCAAAAGAACTTCCATGCTAAATATTGAGGAATTTATTTTTTAAACCAGTTTTATTTAAATAAAACTCTCTGAAATTGACAGCTTTATTGAAGACTCATTGATTGTTAAAGAAAAAACCTTTGCAATTACCCCAAAATCCTTTCGAGTATATATGTAGGTAGCTATGTATATAGTAGTTATATACCATAAACTATGGCACTACTATATACTTGTAATTAGTTAGTCTTCGAGACTTCTAGAATAGTATTTTCAATTATGTCTATGACATAATTCAGACTTGAATGATGTCAGCTTATTACATAGACTTGGCTTAGATAATTATACAGCCACATACAAAAAATCTTTCGTGATCTGTGAACGTGCCATATATGTTTGCTTATTTATTTTAATCCGCTGAATACGAATTCGCTAATAGATTTATCGCAATGGGTCTTGGATACTGTACTAAACTCAAAAAAAACTCACATCCCTTTTTTTTCGAGATCGTTTGTCTGACGATATTTTTTCGATATCGATAACTCGTTAAATAAGCGGAATTTTGCAATAAAAATTTATGTGCTTACTATTGGCTAGTAGTGGCCAGTTATGACCAAACAAAATGGCGACGTCCGTCATTAATCTTCAATGGGGGAAATTCTATACGAATAGGTAAGGCAACAAAAAATGCCAATGGAACTGTTCAAGGCATACAACTTGACTATTATACACCCTTTGCCCCACTTTTATTTACTACACTCAATTAAATTTAATTTCCATAATTTTCAGTCGATTTAAACGATTTGAAATCGATTATTTTATTGTTTGTGTCGGATTGCATTTTTCTACAAGCAAATAAAGTAAATATGTATTAATGGGTTTGGTAAATAAGTATAAGTATTAAAGAGCTGCACAAATTATTCTAAACGTCGCACTTCACTACTGCACAGTACTTCCAAGCACTGTATTTAAATGCAGAGCTGACAGCAGAACAAAATGTTTTGTTGTTCTGTTTGCTTGAAAACAAAACCTTCAGTGCTTTGACTCCCTTTGCTTCAGTGCTTGACAGTGCTTCAATATTTCAAAACATTAGCACATCACACAAAATGCTTGAGTGAAGTAAATTTTCGTGAAGCATAGCGAGTGCACTAGAATGTTTTGATTTCTTGATTAAGCCACATACAGACACAAGCAGATTGTTTGTTTGTGTTAGTCACAAAAAACCACCACCAAAATCATTGCAACAACAAAAACGTTCTACTATGCTTGAAATGTTCTACTTCCGTTTGGTGCTACTTCAGTTTGGTTCTAGTTCAGTTTGGTTCTACTTCCATTTTGTACTACTTCAGGTTTCTTCTGTTTCACTTTTGTTTTGATGTTCTATTGCTTGTTGTTAACCAAGCACTTTTGACACTGAAGTATTTGTTTTGTTCAAGCCAACGACATGAAGTGCTTGAAATAACAGCTGATGGCTTACAAGACATTTGTGCATTTGTGACTCATACGCTTCCAAAACATAAAATACAAAAGTTTTGCAAATAGAAAGACAGTTGTTTTATTATTCCAAAAAATCTACATTTAGCTGCTTCAAAAATTTCCTAAATTTTCAAAAAAAAAAAACAAAATCGATCGAGTTATTTCTAAATATAGTTTTTTAACTCTATAGAGCACAATAACATATAAATTATGGCTATCCCAAAAAAATATGGGCTTGTCCGCAAGGGAATAAAAATAATATAGTATTGTACATAAGCCTGGCGCCAACTTATTTATAAACAAATTTTTTTCTTTTTTTTTTTGCTTGCCGATAACAATCCCAGTGATAAGGTACATACTTTATATTTTCTAAGCGCCAGCCTACACATATATAAGTTTCTATGCTTGTGCAGTAATTGTACCTATGTGATACATTTGTACATATGTACTTGTAATATCATATTATCTATATGGATATTTAGCAGCTATGTACGTAATACATTTGGTCTAAAATATTTCAGATGGCTCACATTTCAAAACGAACTTGACGAGTTTTATGATGTTTGCTGATTCCAGAAATATACTATTTCCAGACCAGATATGCGTACTAGAACGAACATTTTAAGATTGCGAATTCAAATTTAATTTTAGATTCCCAAATTCTTAAATGAAGAACATGATTTTTAAAGCGTAAAGTGTTCTTAAAATAAGTGCTTAAGCCGTTTTTAAAATAAAGGGTCATCAATCTTGAGGTTTTTTTTTAGAACAAAAAAAAAACTCAAAAATTTCAAATGAATCGTAAAAAAATTTAAATCGTTCTTGCCATTCACTTTTTAAAAATAATCCCTTTCAAATGTTGGCCGCAACTGCGCCGTAGCTCGTCCAAGCGGAGCTTCCATTTTTCGATGACGCGTTCGAGCATAATCGGCGGTATCTCGCGAATAACACGGCTAATGTTGGCCTCTAATGCTTCAATCGCAGCAGGCTTATCCACAAACACTTTGGACTTCACGTAACCCCAAAGCAAAAAGTCTAACGGTGTGATATCACACGATCTTGGTGGCCAATTCACCGGTCTGGAGCGTGAAATTAATTGTTCACCGAATTGGTTGTGGTTCCTCAATATGTCCATTGTTTCACGGGCTGTGTGGCAAGTGGCGCCGTCTTGTTGAAACCAAATGTCGTCGAGATCTCGATCTCGGGCTTCAATTTCAGGTAGCAAATAATTCGTTATCATGGTGCGATTACGGTCTAACCAGCGTCATTTTTGAAGAAATATGTACCGAAGATGCCACCGGCCCATAAACTACGCGCTGGACGAGTTCTATTCGGTCGAGTGTCATCCAATAATGAATATAGGGTGTCAAATTTGTTGATGGTATGGCGAATAGTGAGTGGTCTCAGTAGGTCGATTATGGTGATCATAAAATGACCTAAGCGCGCGAAAAACTTTCTTTAGAGAACGCGAATTTTCGTAATATAATTGTACGATTTGTAAACGTTGTTCGGGTGTAAGTTTTTCCATGATGAAATAGCAATGAAAATTGAATAAAAATCGCATGGGAACTTGACAATACTCACGCGTGGTTTATCAAAAAAAATATATATATGGAACTTAAAATGACATAGCAAATACTTAAGGGTCTCCCCTTCTTTCAAATTTAATCGAGAAAATCGATTTTTTTACAAAAAATTAAAGCTACATATTCGTAGTAAATGTGTATGAATGGATTTTTCGATGCGATCGATAATTATAGAAATAGAGCGTCTTGAACGCACCTAAGTTGCTCGCGCTGAGGGACGTTCTAAAAACGTTAAACACGTTTTTCTCATATTTTTCATCCGCATTTCAAGCATAGCTCTTGATCTATTGTTCCGATTCCCTTCATTTAAACCATGTTTAAAAGGATATAATTGCATGCCTTATACTAACAATATACACGAAAAAGTGTTAAATTGTTATTTTTAAGCAAGGTCAAATCACAAAAAAAGTGAAAAAAAAAAAAAAAAAAACTTTTTTTTCGAACGTTCACATTTCAGTTAATTTTTCGTCAAAACTCATTCTGATTTAGTAGAAGGCATAGAGAATTTCATTAGCTTCAGGCTGGAGTACTGAAATGAGGCGACAATATTCTGCGGGCAGAGGCAGACAAGCGCCGCCATTTTCGTCGAGGTAAAAATTTCCAATTATTGCACAATAAAAATCTCATTTAACAATGAAAACAGGAAGTTTGTATATCTTTTCATCATGCCACAAATAATTCCCAAACTTTGCCTTCTTTTCGGCCAAATTTGAAAGACCCTTCCCTTAGTATGAGTATAAAAATGTTCTAAAAGCAATTACCTAAGTTTCGTAAATTTCTAACGATTTTGATGAGCAACGAAAAATAAGCAAAAAAAATTTAATGAAAGTATAGGCCATCATGTTACTACTAGCGCCATCTAGCCGTTAATTGTCAAAATAAAATAAAAATGGGCAGCACTGTTTGCTTACAGAGCTGGGTACTAAACTTTTGCTAGCTTTTTATACCCTGTACCGTATGGTACAAAGGGTATATTGTGTTTGTGCAAGCCGAAAATGTATGTAACGTACAGAAGGAGAAGTCGGAGACCCCCCAAAGTTACCCAAAGTATGATCAGAGTGACTAGAGAAGTCGATATACCCATGTCCGTCTGTCCGTCTGTCCGTCTGTCCGTATGAACGCCTAGATCTCAGAGATGGTAAGAGCTAGAGCAACCAAACTTTCAGATAAGATCCCTTATTAATCCATAGGAGACAAGTTTATTTTATTTTTTTGATATCGGGACTACATTATATGTATAGCTCCCATAGGGGTGTTTCAGAGGACCTCGAAAAAAAGCAAAAGTTTTAGATGGATAATTCATTTGTTTATGAAGATATCATAACCAAATTTGGTAATCGGAAGTTTTTTAGAAACCCCCAGCACTGTACCAAATTTGATCAAAATCGGTTGACTATATCATATAGTTTTTTGTACAAAATTCGTTGTGTTTCGTTTGTTTGTGAAGATATTGTAACCAAATTTGACATTAAGAAGTTTTTTAGAGTTCCCAAGCACTATACCAAATTTGATCAAAATCGGTTGACTGTATCATATAGCTCCCATAGGACCAATCGGTCAAAAAATCGTGTTTTGTACAAAATTCGTTGTGTTTCGTTTATTTGTAAAGATATTGTAACCAAATTTGGCATTCAGAAGTTTTTTGGAGATGTTCAACACTGTACCAAATTTTATCAAAATCGGTTGACTATATTATATAGCTCCCATAGGGCCAATCGGTCAAAAAATCGCTTTTTGTACAAAATTTCTTGTGTTTCGTTTGTTTGTGAAGATATTGTAACCAAATTTGGCATTCAGAAGTTTTTTAGAGATCTTCAACACTGTACCAAATTTTATCAAAATCGGTTGACTATATCATATAGCTCCCATAGGGCCGATCGGTCGAAAAAAAGTTTTTGATTAAAAATTCGTCTGTTTTTGGTTGTTTATGAAGGTATCAAAATCTAATTTGCCGGATTTTATTGCAAGCAGTGGTACAGGGTACCCCAAAGTCGTCCGCGCCCGACTTTAACGTACGCCATCTTTTTATATGAAATTTTGTTTTGTCTCAAGGCTTTTTTCGTTGCTGCATACCGGCCTTTACGAAAAATTCAATTTTACTGCTTTTTTTTTAAATTTTTTAAGAATTATTTATATTATTAGAAAAAAAAAATTGTTTTAAATTTTTGGTGGTACGTCCTGATACGTCCTGTGTAGAAACAACTTACACAACTTTTTGGCTGACTAATCACAATTAGCTACATTTTGTGGAACTATTGTTTTTCGAACTCGAAAAATTTCAAAACTTTCCAAACACACATGAATTTGCGTCGATTGGGTAAGGCTGCAATAATTTGACATTTTGC
Source organism: Chymomyza fuscimana (assembly GCA_949987675.1). Lineage (NCBI taxonomy): Eukaryota > Metazoa > Arthropoda > Insecta > Diptera > Drosophilidae > Chymomyza > Chymomyza fuscimana. The sequence goes on along the minus strand of OX465090.1, from coordinate 33,496,914 downwards.
TGCTCAATACATGATTTTAATACACAGAAACCGGAAAATACCAAATCTCCAAAAATAATTAAAAAATGGGGATAAGCAGTTTTGTGTACGCCATTTTGCATATTGGAAGTCAAAGTTTCTCCAGACTAAGAACATAAAATTGTTAAACCTATCTAACTTAACCTTCCCTTGGGGTAGACCTATAACAGCTTTGCCCCCAGTGACGTGTAGCGTATACGTGGTCTGACTTTCAAAATTGAAATGCATTATTCTAATGAATGATAATGAATGTATTGATTTTTTTGATTCATTAAATTTTCATTTTCATTTTCGCAACATTGAAGTCGAATTTTCTTATGTAAGCACAAACAATGTATTATACTAATTGTAGTTATTAAAAATAGAAGACGATTTAAATGAAAGACTATGAATAAAGTAACTCTCTCTCTGAGTGAGCAAGTGAGAGAATCTCTCAACTACTACAATTTCTGTATATACAACTTACTTCTTAGCCTGCCCGCGCAAACTATGCTGTATGTAACTTACAGACATACTTACATACATACCATACCATAGCTAGGTACATAAGTTTGCATGTAAAGGGCAAAAATAAATTCATATTTAACAAAATTAATAAATAAATAAATGCTGACGTCAATTTTGCGTAAAATGCAAAGCAAAGCAAAGGCAATAAGAGAGACCAAAACGAAATGCGACAAATGATTGGAATTGATTAAAGTGCAGTGTTGGCAGCGACGCCGACAGCGACGTTGGCAGCGACGTTAGCAGCAACGTCAAAAGCGGTCGACGCTAAACGTTTTGGTCAGCTGGCGGCAACTTGCGACGGGTGTGACGAGGACAGCGTTATTGATGACGACGAGAGCGACGACGTCAGCGACAACGTCGACAGCGACAGCATATACACATACATATATACATGTACTATTTACTACATATGTACATTCTTATATGTACATAATTTTATGCGGCGCGTGTTTAACATGTAACCATGATGGTGTCAATGACGCTGATGATGATGACGTTGCCAGATTTGTGTTTGGTATGCTTTGATTTTGACTTTGACAAACAAACATAACAACGCACACTCCCGGCCACTTGAATAGCTACAGTAAATTAACTGGAGCAGTAGACTTGGAAGACTCCCAACTAAAATATGCTCAGCTTGATTGTATATCACCAATACCATTCAAACTATATGTCTCTCATGTCAATACAAAATTTTGTTCACGAGATATTGACGAATAACTGCAAAAAGTGCCCAAAAAAATGTTTTTCGAAATAATCTCAAAAAGGCTTCTAGAGAAAAAAAATGAATGTAATTTTTGTGTTTCTCGACCCAAAATTACCCAAAAAAAAACTTTTTTTCAAGGTTCACTCGTGTTGAGCCTAAAATTTGTAAACTAGTGTTATATAAGTCGATATAGACATGTCTGTCTATTCGTCTGTATGAACGCCTAGATCTGAAGAAAGATAACAGCTAGTGTAGGCAACCCATGAGCTGCTGGCTACCGAGTGAGCTATTTGATAAGTTCAAGTGAACCACTTATGTTCCGAAAATTAAGTATAATGCGTATTTGAAAAATGCATTTATCAGTTCAGTCCTAATTTGAATACTCAGCCGTGCTCCGGAAAACGAAAAAAACAAACCGAAAAATTTTTTTCGGGCTCGTTTTTGCGTGCTCCGGTAAACGCATTTTTTTGTCGCTATTTCCCTTTTTATTTTTGATAAATTCGTATATTTCCCTTTTTTTTCTCCTGTTATGTTTTCTATTTTTGTTACAAGGGAAATTTTCTTTGTGTTGGGATATCTTTTTTTATTTTCGAACTTCGTATGGGCCTTAAGGCGGGAACCCTGTCGCATTTATCGTCATGTGTTCGTTTATGATATGTGCACATACACGAACACATAAAAAAAATCCTTCGTTTTGCTTGAATACGCTATTTTTTGGATTGAGTCAGAAAAAAAATAATTGTCATTAAATATATAACTTTAAGTTGGCATAAATTTAATCTAAAAATATCAAAGAATATTTAAAAAATTATTTCAGTATAAAATACGTTCTTTTTTAAACCTATTTTGCCGATTCGTTTTGGTTCCTCTTGCAACAAAATATTCGGTTTCAAACCACATGAAAAATTGGATTTGGTGAAATCGAGAGCACCAAACATTCGGTTTCAAAACGAATCGGAATAAAATGTTCAAATAATTTGATGTCAAAAACAAGTCATAGTTTTGTGCGCATTATGGAGCTTTATGAAAAAGTGATTGCAGTTTTTTTTTAGAAAATATTGGTGATTTGCAAAAACGAACATGTTGCTATTTTCTTTCACGTTTTATTGCCGAAATTTCTACTTTCCGAATAAAAATATTTTTGGATTAAAATCGAAAAGCCCGATCATTTTATTTGAAAAGAAATACTAAACGTCTCAAAATGTATTTATTTATTTATTTACAATGATAATTATAGTTTAAAGCTCATAAGTCTCATATATATCGTTCTATTTCTCATAATTTCGGTATACTTATACACTTTGTAAAGTTGGCATAATCTGGCCCTTACATAGATATCCCATTCCATTGTTTCAGCCTCCTAAGCTGTATAGTCGATCCATATTTAAGACTACTGCAATTTATAAAAATATCTGTATTTTTGTGTATAAAAATAGAACTTATACACTTTGCAGATTCTTACCCCTTTTCACAACACTTTTCTTAAGACCCTTATCTATTCAAGTGGCGCGGAGTGTAATGTTATGGTATGCTGTTGTGGGCGGTATAGCAACAATGACGGCCGTCAATGACGACAGTGGGCCCGCTATTATGCTTTTGTGCTCTGGATGGTTCTGTTTGAGTCTGTTTATATTGCGGTTCGGTGTCAATTACCTTTTTCACATTGAGACCACAAACATTTTAAAGTTATGTGCCGGAGACCGTTTCTGACGTAGTGATAAGCGGCGTAGCGTCAAAATTGCGCGAGTGCTACGAAAAAAGTCGACAATGAAATACCCTACCAGCCATGGGGTGGCAAAAAAATTGTCAACCTGTTATTATTTATTAGGTGCACACAACTAGATAGCTTACTGCTTACATATTATTGGGTCTAAAAATTTTTGACACCAGATATATATATTTTTTAAGTCGCTTTATTTATACAGCACATGAATTGATAAATTATTTAAATATTATTTTAATTTATCCCAATTGATTGCTCTGTAGAATTTTCAAACTTAAGTTAAGGAGGAAAAATTTTAAAATCATGACTAAAATCTTAAATTTATTTTTTGAACAATCTTAAAATCAGATTTCTGTTTCTTAACCTAAAAACAAATTCTTTTCAATTCTAGAACTGGTTGGGAATACAAGAAACTTCATAATTAAAATAAGACTGAAAAAAGTCTAAAATCGTAAACAAAATTTTATTTTCGAATTTTTCACAATCTTAAAATAAGATTTTCTTAAGTTTCTTTTTAGTTTATCAATCCTAATTGCAATAATATAGATTTCTTTTTCGAATTTTAATAATTTTTGGTCTATTTTTGCTTTTGTTAAAACTTTTAATCTTAATTTGGCAATCTTTGGTCATGCTTTGAGCAAATATTTGGTCTTATTTCAATAATATTTGCTCTTGTTTTCAATTACAGATTTTATTTGCTAAAATTGTATGTAATTGAATTTTTTTATCTAAATTCTAGACTTTTAATCTGATTTTATAAAAACAATATTTTATAAAAATTATAAATTAAGTTTTATTTTTGGTATAGTTAAGGTAGCATCAGTTTGAGCAAATTTTAGGTTTTATTTTAATAATATTTGTTCTTGTTTTAAATTTCACATTTTATTTGGTAAAGTTCATAATTTAATTTAATCTAATTTAATTTTTTTATCTAAATTCTAGACTTATAATTTGATTTTATAAAAATAAAAATTTTTATAAAAATTATAAATTAAGATTTATTTTTGGTATAGTTAATACTTTTAATCTGGATTTGGGAATGTTTCTTCATATTTTGAGCAAATATTTGGTCTTATTTTAATAATTTTAATTCTTGTTTTAAATTACAAATTTAATTTGATAAAAATCAAAATTAAATTTTTTTTATCTAAATTCAAGACTTAATTTTATTTTATAAAAATAAAAATTTTAATTTAAGATTTCTTTTTGGTCTAGTTACTACTTTTAATCTTGATTTGGCAATGTTTGTTCATGTTTTAAGCAAATATTTGGTCTTATTTTAATAATATTTGTTTTTTAAAATTTCAAATTTTATTTTTTAAAAATCAAAATTAAATTAATTTTTTTATCTAAACTCAAGACTTTTAATCTTATTTTATAAAAATTATAAATTAAGATTTATTTTAGGTGTCATATTTTGAGTTTTTATGTTTTTTTTTTTTTTTGTTCTTGTTTTAAATTTCAAATATTATTTCAACTTCAAGAATTTGAATCTAATTTTATAAAAATAAAAATTTGTACAAAAATTATAATTTAAAATCTTGATTTGGCATTGTTTGCTCATGTTTTGAGAAAATATTTGGTCTTTAAATTTTATTTGCTAAAATTCATAATTCATTTTTATTTTTTTATCTTAATTCAAGACAAAAATGATTTCATGAATTTTTGGTAATAATTTGCCTAATTCTCGTTATGCCATCAGAATTTTTGATCTGGATCATTTTTTCTTTTTTCCTTATTTATAAATTTTGGTCTTGAAAAAGATTTGGTCTTATTTTAGGAATTATGGTCTTATTTTAAGAATTTTTGACAATCAAGAGAGCTTTATATATATTTTTAAGATTTTATTCTATTTATCGTACTGAATTTTATAGTTTTTGGAGCTGTGGCAAATTTCGAGCCGAGACAAAATATTTCTACGTAGCAACAGGTTCCTGAATTGGTAAATTTTAACTGCATTAAATTTTGGTTTCTACAGCTCTTATGGTTCCCAATGTCTAGGTTTTCAAGAGCAACTTATGTTTGGCTACTCTCCCTATTCAATGCACATAGCTGAACTACCCTGTAACTCTTTGCTTACAGTGTATATATGGTACAGAGCGTACAACAAGTGACAGGCTTAACATCTACTGAAGGGTGGCAACAATGGAAGTCATCATCATCATTTGGCGCTGATTCATGCGTCTGTCAGTTTGTCATTAAATTTGACAATTTTACTGCCGCTGTCATTGTATGAGCTTGCATGGGTTTTATGCTGTCTGCAACATGTGCAACATGCGTTGGCAACTCTGTCGACTATATAAAGATTGCCATCTTGACCTTTTTCGGGTTAAAATTAAGTTTGTTGCAAAACATTATTTTTCATTGTAAACTAACTAAGACAATGTGCCAATCGTCATCAAAGAATGGAAATGGCTAAGAAACTTGGTTGCGGCTCCGGCTCCGGCTCTATCGATAAAAACATTATTAAATGTCATGTCCCGACTCGTTCCGTTCCGTTGACCCGGAATAATTCCACTCAGTGGGCAACGTAAACACGGTAAAATTTTTGTTTTCGTCTGTGCTTTTTAAAGCTACGTAGCCTTATAAAGCGTGTTTATTTAAGAGCGTTCGAATTTTAATGAATTGAATTGAACTTGAATGGTGCCAAAAGCTCTTACAGGCCAACTGTCAAAAAATAATTTAAAAAAATTTTACATGTCCTGCGGAATTATATTTTGCTAAAGTAATTAATAATACAATTGATTGGAATATTGCGCATACGTCATGTCAAATAATCCAGCTTATTTTTTTTTTAATTTTATTTGACGGAAGCACTTTTCAAATTATTAAAAAATACACGTATCTCTTTGATTTTTATTTTAATGTTCTAGTATTTTGTATACACTGTATCCAAAGAGTTAGGGGTATATAAGTGCAAGCTAATTTTTGAGGCAAAACAAAATATAAAAAAAAGTTGTCAAAATTTTTAGCTTTGAAATATTTGCTTTGTGGTACGCAGCTTTGTAAGCAAAACAGTGCTGCCAAATTTTTCGGCAATCGACTGCTAGATGGCGCCAGCTGTACCGTCAGCTGTTCTGTTTTAGAGCTAAAGCTCAGTATGCAGCATCAAAAAATGCGTCGAATTAAAAAACTTCAAGCTATTTTGCTTGGAAAATGTAAGCAAAACAGTGCTGCCAAATTTTTCGGCAATCGACTGCTAGATGGCGCCAGCTGTACCGTCAGCTGTTCTGTTTTAAAGCTAAAGGCCAGTACGCAGCATCGAAAAAAGCGTTGAATTAAAAAACTTCTACTTATTTTGCATAGAAAATGTAAGCAAAACAGTGCTGCCAAATTTTTCGGCAATCGACTGCTAGATGGCGCCAGCTGTACCGTCAGCTGTTCTGTTTTAGAGCTAAAGCTCAGTACGCAGCATCAAAAAATGCGTCGAATTTAAAAACTTCAAGCTATTTTGCTTGAAAAATGTAAGCAAAACAGTGCTGCCCAATTTTTCGGCAATCGACTGCTAGATGGCGCCAGCTGTACCGTCAGCTGTTCTGTTTTAGAGCTAAAGCTCAGTACGCAGCATCGAAAAAAGCGTTGAATTAAAAAACTTCTACTTATTTTGCATAGAAAATGTAAGCAAAACGAGTGCTGCCAATTTTTGGGCAATTTACACTAGATGGCGCCAGCCGTAGCAGCAGCTGTACTGTTTTAAAGCAAAAGGTCAGTACGCAGCATCGAAAGAAGCGTCAACACAAAAAACTTCAACTTCTTTTTCGTACAAAACGAGTGCTGCCAATTTTTGGGCCATTTACGCTAGATGGCGCCAGCAGTTTGCGCCAAATGGCGCAACAGTAACATCAGCTGTTCTGTTTTATAGCTAAAGGGGTCTACGCAGAATGTAAAAAAATGTTCGCCTAATGGGATATCCCAAATGGGATTTTTTTTTTTATATGGTTTTGGAAAATTTACACAATGTGCTGCCTACTGGCACTTAGAAAATATGTCAGACTTCCGCATACTTATTCGAGAATTATAAAAGAATTCGTTTTAGCCAAATCGATAAAAATTACCTGTACCTTTAATATTAAAATGTTATGGAATCTCCATTAGTATGACTCTTTGATTGATTTTGAAACTATTTCAAAGTATTCGTTACTAGACTAGAAAATTTATATTTTGAATATCACAATTCAACACATCCTCTCATAAATGAACTTGCCTAGCCACCTAGCCTAAGCTTTCAGTTAAAATTAAGTATACATTGGGTTTTTTGAATAGTTTTTTTCAAAAATAAGGTTTAGAGGTTCACAACTTTGAGTTGGCAACACTGCTTTGTCTGACAACCCATTTAACAGCTGATAGTTGCTTTTTGTTAAGTTTGATTTGACATTTCATTATGGATAGTCTTACACTTTATCAAAATAATGGTTCCGTTCTTCAAACTTATTCAAAATTCAAAATTTTGTTCTTCGCTGAAGCCCATTTTTGGTTGAATTGGTACGTAAATAAGCAGAATTGTCGCATTTGCAGTGAGGATAATCCACAAGCTTTTGTCGAAACACCATTACGTCCACAGGAAATTACTCCCACTAGTCTACGTCGATAAACCAGAGACAATTGAACAACTGGAAATCAACATTCGAAGAGCTATTGGCGAAATTTGTGAAAATTGGTGTTCCAGATTGCGCCTAGTACGCGCCGGCCAAAATCATATTTAAACATTAATATCATAAAATTTTCTATCCAATAAAGCCCGTTTCATTGATATTAAAAATATATTTCTTTGTTTTATTATGATTTAAACTTGTGTAACTCCAAAAAAAACACCCTTTATTTCGGCAACTGAATCGGTTTCTTTCATAAATGTTTCAGTAGCAAAGATTCATATTAAGAAAGCCCAAAATCTTAATAACATTTAAGTTTATTATATGTCAGAAAAAGCGAAATATGCATTTTTTCCAAAACTCATTTTGGAAAAGTAAAAAAGTAAAGTTTTCTTTGTTGAAACTCAAAAAATGTTCGAAAATACAGCAAACATAAAGTGAATAACTTATAGTTATGTTTATTTCTATAATTATATAATCTCTCTCTTAGTACATGCTTAATCGAACTTGATCTTGTCTCTTAACTTTTTATAAACCTATATCCAGAATTAAACAAAAGAAATAATTTATCAGCTCTCGGCGACTGGGTCGTCAACATTACGAGTATCTCCATACAACAAGCGAATTAATAGCTAGCTATAACAATAACAACAACAACAACAAAATTTTAATCATCAGCATAAAAAAGGCGTTTCCTTGAGCCATAACGAAATACATACATATATACTTCAGACCGTTATAATCTGTGACAATGAAGGACAAAAACAACAACAACACCGAATACTCAATGCAAAAAATCGCATTATATATGCCAATCGTTTTTTTTTTTTTTTCGTATTCATTGCAAATAAATTTTTGCATTTCAGTTCGAACAAGACTGTTTATTCAACTCATAAAAATTAGGGTGAGTCAAGAAATTAAAAAATCTTGACCATCTAGAACACTTAACTTTAAAAGTAAAGAAAACGTTCATTACTTGGTGACGTCGAGTCACGGGAGTCCGTCAGGTCTTGGAGTTTTTTCCAGTGTGCACAATGGGCCAAATTGTCAAAATTCTCTTTAGCGAATATATTTATTTTAGCCATATTTGCCCACAGTGCATAGCTGTAGTACTACAATCCCCTAAATATATGTAATGCGTTACAACCCTAAAATTTTTATGAGCTTTTTTAAAAGCAAAAAACTTAACCTCAACTTTGAAAAAGAAAAACATGGCTTTAGACCAAGAAAAATTTAAAAAGCCTACCCTCAATTCAAAACTTACGACGAACATTCCTTACCAAATTCAAAACTTATATAACTTTGGTGTTTGTTGTTCGATTTGTATTGTACTAGAGATGGGAACGGTAAAGAAGAAGACTCCCAACTTGACGTTTTTTGCTAAATTTACCAAGCCCGTGCCAATTCCGCCCAGAATTTTTATCTTCAACGTATTCTTTTGTAATAGTAGAGTAATTATAACAATTTAAAAAAATTAAGCAATAATAATTAATTTAGGCAAGAATGCATAGAGGCAAAAGTGCAAAGTGTCCAACTTTAACTTGAGCATTTGTGCCCGATGAGCTACTTAAAACAAACCTCAAAAGTATGTAGCCATTTTTGCATTTTTTTTTATAAAAACACTAGTTTACACGAAAAATGAAAAGTGAAACACGAAAGTTACATTCATTTTTTTTTCTAAAGAACCGTTTTCGAGATTTTTTCGAAAAACATGTTTTTGGGCACTTTTTTCAGTTATTCGTCAATATCTCGTGAACAAAATCGTGTTTGTATCGACATAAAAGACAACTAGATCGAAAGTTATTGATGTGGCCTTTACGGTGATGTACGATATGTGAAGATTTAGTGAAAAAGATGGCGTACGTTAAAGTCGGGCGCGGACGACTTTGGGATACCCTGTACCACTGCTTGCAATAAAATCCGGTAAATTGCTTACGAACACCAAAAGACATTTGATTGCCAAATTAGATTATGATACCTTCATAAACAACCAAAAACAGACGAATTTTTAATCAAAAACTTGTTTTCGACCGATCGGCTCTATGGGAGCTATATGATATAGTCAACCGATTTTGATAAAATTTGGTACAGTGTTGAAGATCTCTAAAAAACTTCTGAATGCCAAATTTGGTTACAATATCTTCACAAACAAACGAAACACAACGAATTTTGTGCAAAAAACGTTTTTTTGACCGATTGGCCCTATGGGAGCTATATGATATAGTCAACCGATTTTGATAAAATTTGGTATAGTGCTTGGGAACTCTAAAAAACTTCTTAATGCCAAATGTGGTTACGGTATGTTCACAAATAAACGAAACACAACGAATTTTGCAAAAAACACGATTTTTTGACCGATTGGTCCTATGGGAGCTATATGATATAGTCAACCGATTTTGATCAAATTTGGTATAGTGCTTGGGAACTCTAAAAAACTTCTTAATGCCAAATTTGGTTACAATATCTTCACAAACAAACGAAACACAACGAATTTTGTACAAAAAACAAATTTTCGACCGATCGATCCTATGGGACCTATATGATTTGGTACAGTGCTGGGGGTTTCTAAAAAACTTCCGATTGCCAAATTTGGTTATGATATCTTCATAAGCAAACGAATTATCCATCTAAAACATTTGCTTTTTTTCGAGGTCCTCTGAAACACCCCTATGGGAGCTATATAATGTAGTCCCGATATCGAAAAAATAAAATAAACTTGTCTCCTATGGATTAATAAGGGATCTTATCTGAAAGTTTGGTTGCTCTAGCTCTTACCATCTCTGAGATCTAGGCGTTCATACGTACAGACGGTCAGACGGTCAGACGGTCAGACGGTCAGACGGTCAGACGGTCAGACGGTCAGACGGTCAGACGGTCAGACGGACAGACGGACATGGGTATATCGACTTCTCTAGTCACTCTGATCATACTTTAGGTAACTTTGGGGGGTCTCCGACTTCTCCTTCTGTACGTTACATACATTTTCGGCTTGCACAAACACAATATACCCTTTGTACCATACGGTACAGGGTATAATGATTGAAGTTACAAGCAACCAAAGTCGAAAAAAGGACATGACATTTTCGCCCATTTTTTAAAATTACAAATTTTTAGTTTGCTTTTTGAGCTGAAAGAGAATTCTTTTACGAACATTTCGAGCCTAAGATCTTTAAAATCGGGTGAGAATTGTAAATGCTATGGAACTAAGTACGAAAAATCACGCCAACCACTGGGTGCAAATTCGAAAAAAACCAAAAATTTTTAGTGAACAATTTTTTTTCGAACACAAATGTTATTGAGTGAGTACTCATCATCATTAAAACTTCAAAAGATTAAGGTCTACTATAAAATACAACACAATTTGATATTCTGTATATATTTAAAAGTATCAGCTAGAGCCACCAAACATTCATGTGAGTCTTATAAGCAAGAAAATATTGACATTTTTTATCAAACGACTCATATATCTCAACACACAATTTTCACACTGTTAGGCAGTACCCCGAAAGATCTTATTTTTCTTACAAAATTCTAAATTATTTATAAATTATATTTCTTTTTTTGTTTTTTTTATAAACTTTTTCCTTTTTGTACAAGAACAGAGCCACCCTAATGTACAACGCATGTATGTATTAACAAAAACAAAAAATCTAAATAGCAAATAGAACAAAACTTTTCAATAACGACAGCTAAGGTTGCACGCATATCGGGCCCCCAAAAAGGGGCTTGAGGGGAGGCTTGTGCAAATTATCACACATCAAACTAATGAACCGGCTCATGCCAACTATTATATACACTTGTTTTTTTCCAGTTTTGAAGCAATTTGATGTGCCTTCAAAAATTATATAGGGTGTTAAATTTTTCGAGCAAAAATGCATAAAGGCAAAAGTGCAAATTATTCAACAATGGCAACTGTGCCCAACACAGACTATGTAAAGTAGGGTATTTTTGCCCAAAACTGTGTTTTAAAAAGCGTGTGTGTACATATTATTATTTTTGGTATTATTTAGTGCCGACACCGCTCTTAGTAAGAGCTTGAAACTTGAAAAACAGCTGATTATTGTTGCTCACATTGTTAGTCTGGCACTTTTGCTTTTATGCCTTCTTGTTAGGTTACTTGGGCACTTTTGCATTTATACATTTTTCGCGACAAAAGAGAGCATAAGACGCAGCTTATGATAGGGCAACGATTTATTTTTTTCATGTTGATCATATTTTTTTTTTTTCTCTCTTGTCGATACAATATATATTTTTGCCCTAAATTAATATACCCCGTCAAGCTTTTTGGTATAGGGTATAAAAATAACGAGTGCGGTTTGAACGCTTCTATGCAAGCAATTAATAAACAATTAGCGACGCATTTTGATAAACATTGCATATCAAAATACAAACAAAAAAAAAAAGACAACCCAACATTATTGATATATAGTTTGTTTATTTAATTGGCTTTCTTTTGAGCGACGGTTAAACGTTTAAGTTTTTATTGGAACGAACTACTCATCAATCTGTGGAACCTTATGACAAGCTACTACAAGCAAACCAACGACTGGCTCTGAGTCAACACAACGTGGAGCGCTGCGAATTAAGTTAACGAGCTCTGAATGGCTTACAAATCTTTTAGATTAGTCATCTTCAATAACAAAAAAAAAAAAAAGATGTTTTTTTTTTTTATAGTTGAGAGTACATCACTTAGAACTATCAACTGCACGTACAGTGAATCCAAAAACAATTCGCATACTTTTAATTGGACTGTGTCTCGTAGCCTTGAACTTTCAGTGTCTGCAAACTGTTGGCCTCAAATATGCGTCATATCTGGTTCAGCAATGGTCTAACTCAGTCTACGGATTTGATTGCTCCAAATAGTAACGAAGAAAGTCATGGAACAGGGGAGGATGAGGCCCAAGGTGACATGCAAAGATTTTTGACTAGCTCTACTGTTTTGTTTCTCATCAGGATATCACTTAGGTGCTGTGTGGTTTTTACACTTTTTATAGATGATCTGCTAAATCTAATTTTTCTTACTCGTCTTTCGATGTTTGCCGACATTGATAAACTTTGTTTTTCAGTTAAAAACTCCACGTCTTATCTTTTACTATAAGATAATTTAAACTCTTTTCAAAATTGAGGTAATCCAAGTCATTTGAATCTCGCTTAGTTAATCACTCTATCAGTATCTCTTTTTTAACTAAATTGAGTCTTATATTTGAATCCAAAATAAGCTTCGATTCTCCTGTCTATAGTTGTCAATAAAGCCAGGTGAGTTCCATTGACCATACGTACACTCACCATACTTAGTGGTGGCTTTTTGCAACACTGCATAATGGGCCCGCGTAGCCAGATTTTGGCCAAAAGTCCCCCAGAAGAAAGTCTAAATTTGAAAAAAACTACAATTTAATATGATTTTATACATATTAAGGTATCCTGTGAGAAAAAATTATTAAATTATAATTAGCGCTTTTTAAGTTATTGGCAATCAAAGTTGACATTTTGTATTTTATGAGCTTTCGCGATAATTTACAGCAAAAAAAACCTGCACTTACCATGATACATGTAGCTACGAAATCTTCATTTACTTTATTATTTATAAATACAACTTCAGAGAAAAAATAAAATTGAGCTTAAAAACTTTTTGGTTTTAAATATATTCGAGTAGTTATGAAGATTTTGTTGGTTTTTTTATCATTTGGCTAATTTGCTTCAAGGGTACTTCCGACTACCACTCGATATTTGATCGAAAAAAATGTTATAAAATTCTTCACATGTTTTACAACAAAATGTAATTCTTCACGATTTTGGAAATTGAATTTTGTATCTAAAAGTTGACAACTTTTGACTAAGTTTCAAAGCCTTAAACTGAAAATGTATAAGTGTGCGAATAATTTCTGGTTACACTGTATATATAGATATATGTACAACTAGTGAACGCGGCAGACGTTATCCGGCCTAAACGTAAGCTTACCTGCTATTAGGACATTTAGGTAAAAGATTTTGTAATATTCGAATTTATAATATTAAATTGTTTAATTACATATCTCAGTTTTGTTTCTTCCAAAAAATCAAAGAAATGTTTTTTTTGCCCAAGAATCCAAAAAAAAAATTGTTTTTCTTTAAAAAAAACCGAAGAAATTGGGTAAAGTCACATTAGAATAGCAACACATTTTTGGAATTCGGAAAGCATGCAATTTTGGGTTTTCTCGATTTTTACGTTTTTCTACACGTAGTAAAACGAACAAACAACAAAAAGTGTACCACACATACGTGTGGTAGTCTAAAAACTACAAAAAGTTCACCTTCTAAAACTCTCCAAATTGGGACTTTTTGAACAATAAGAGGTACATTGAAGAAATCTTGAAAATTGGATAAAAACTAGTTTATTATTCGCTATATTAGTCTCAAGGCACGCCTTTTCCAAAAAAGTAAAAGTTCAAATATTATTTTTTACAATGATAATTAAAGTTAAAAACTAATAATTAACATAAAAGAAAGATAGCACTGGCTACTCAGGCCTTCGGCTATGTCGTGTTGTAGAAGTTCAAATATACTTTACTCTATTGCTTAGATTTAAGATGTTGAACTAAAATTTATATATCCTGCAGCGAAAGGGGCAAAACTATTGTAAGAACTAGCTAACTTATTGGCGGAAGCTATAAACTAGGCAGAACTGGGCGTGACAGATCTTAAGATGCTTTGCCATAAAGATGATCATTATTAAGAGCAGGTGACACCAAATTGTCAGAAAAGTCTCAGTTGAAGATTGAAAAAACGCCAGCCAGATCAAGTTTCTTTGTTTTTCTTTAAGACGCTATATTTTTTTGCAATTTCAAAGCTGTAGCTTTAGTTTGTATCTGCAAAATGTGTAAAATTCAAAAATTTTTCGATTGCATCTTAAAACTAAGCAAAAGCCATAGTTGAATTGGTAGACTGTTGGCCAAGGTTCTATTTCCCAGTTGCTGTGCAACATTTCTAGTTCCACTACTAAGACATTCGCGACTGACTGACATGTTAATATAAGAATTTAAATTTCGTACAAAAACAAAGTGTTGACTTACTTTATTGACATTAAATACCATTCCATAACGAAAAAGATGCTGCATTAATGCCAATGTCTGCGGTCAACTAATTCTTTCAAATGATTATAGTATTTGCGCCAAAGACGAATGCATTAAATTCTAAAAATTTTGCTACAATAAAACATACATTAGGTGATGTAATGACTGATATAAGCGTAATAGCGTCTAAAACGACTTGCTAACACTCATATTTTTATAATTACACCAATTAACAATTAACTGACAGCAGTTACAGCAGCACAGCTTAATTATCTTGCAGCCGTTAAACTTAAAAAAAAAAAGAAGAAAAAACAACAAAAACAAAGATAATTTTCTCTAATTCACATTTGCATTTTGAATAAAAATTGTAAAATTTTATTATTGACATAGTTTAGCTGCATTTAAAGCAAAAAAAAAACAAAACAAAACTATTTTTTATAAAGTCAAAACAATGCACATTTAAACGACAGTGTGAATCAACCATATGAGCAGACAGCTGTTCGCTGCGCTGGCGTTGCCAGCTGCCTCAATTTACAGCGCGCGCATTTTTTACTTGCATAAATATTATGCGCTGTCTGGCATAAGCGCGGCTGGCAGCAGCTAAAAACTTTTTAATAATTTTTAATTGTTTTAAACATATGCTTAGTGTAGCAGCTGCAGCAGTGCTCTAGAGTTATTTTGTTTATTGAGAATTGAGAGCTAGCTGGCAACGCTGTGCTGTAAAACGACTCGTCGCTGTGTCGTCGTCGCAAGTGTATTTGCGTGTGTCAAGCAGCGCGAGCGAGCGAGCGAGCAATACAAAATAATTTTTTGCGCAAAAAGGCAAAAAATGTAACAATAAATTTGTTGTTAAAATTTTTGGTTACAATTAAAACAAACGTGTGTGTATTTAAGTGTGTGTCCAAATTGTGGCACTTTAGCTACTAGCAGATGGATGATAGCAAATGGCTGACAAACAAAAAACGTTGTGAAAAAAAAAAGAACGTAAGCAACGATAACAGTGAGCAGAAGCAGTGCAAGGCAAAGAAATAGAAAATTTTTTTTTGTATGTGCGCGTGCTGCCAACTGTGTTAAAAAGTGGCCTACAACTTGGGACGCACGCGTCTTGTACGGCGCTTGGCAGGCAAAATCAAAATTAAATATAAATAATTTACGGCTGTTTGCAATTAAAGCGCGTTATGTATCAAGTAGACAGTGCAGCAGCGTTCACAAAGAGAGCTGCATAAATTGAGGAGGCACTTAAACACGGCGTGTTGTTGTTGTGGTTGATGTCGTCTGGACTGCGTACAGTAAAAATTTTTCAACAAGTTGCCAGCACAGTCGCACAACAACAACAACTAAAGCAACGTTTTTAGTGATGTCATCAGAAAGTAAGTTTTTTTTTTTTTTTGTTGTGAGTGTGTGTTTGTGTGGTATGCCTACAACACAACGTCGTCATGACGTCATTTCGTAAAAATATACACAACAGTCGCGGCATTTTTGTTGTTGTCTTTTAGTCGTCGTCTTCGTTGTCGTCGTTGTTCTCTGACCAAAGCAGCAAACAAACAAAACAAACCAAACAACAGTTGTAGTAGGCAGCAGCAGCGTAGTGACTGACAGTGGTGTGTTTCATTAGTTTTTTATTTTTTGCGCGCGTTTGTATGCGTGTGTGTGTGTGTGTGTGTGTGCATTGTTGTTGTTGTTGCTGTAGCAAAAAAAAAAAAAATTATATATATATATAACTAACAATATTGTAATTAAAAAACAAAATATACATTGCACATTTGTCTTATTTTTCGCTCTCTCTCTCTTTTCTACACTACACAAACATCGCTCTGCTTTACTCTTATGCTTCATACTCTTTCTGCTTCGTCTTTTGGCCGCCAACTTCCTCAGTCGTCATCCTTGTTCGATATCCAAATTCAAACTGGCCAAATTGAAACGGAAAAACCAGCAAACTGAAGCACTTGTCGGAGAGCGTTACGGTGCTGCTGAAAATCGCTAAAATGGACAGCATCGTCGAGGAGAACGGCAACTCGGCGTCCAGCAGCAATGTCAATGACGTAGATTTGACGGCGGCAGCCGTGGCCGCCGCTGCAGCAGCAAGCGGGCAGCAGCAGCAACAACAACAGCAACAACAAACACAAAACCAGCAGAGTACAACAAGCGGCGGCGTCACAGCGTCGTCCAATCTAAACAGTGCCAGCGGCGGCAGCAACAATTGCAACATGCCCTATCCCCTACAGACGCTGACGCAGCACGGCATGCAGGTAAAGTTATATGCATACCTCTTACTATATGCACACTTTCACTAATTCTTCTACTCCCGCTGCCACTTTAGGTACAGTCCGTCATACAGGCGGCCAATCAGTCGTCTGTCATACAAACTGTTGCCGCCAACAATACGCAAGTCTTGGTTCCCGCCAAAGGCAGCGGAGGCGTTGTCTATGTTACCAAACCAGCTGCTAATACAACGGTCATACACACGACTGCTGGCAATCCTGTGCAAGTGCGTAACAAAGTGCGTAGTGCAGCTCCCTTTAAAAAAGGAGCCATCAAAAAATTATACTTATACTTTTGTCTTTTATATATGTATATGCAGATCCATCCAAATTTTCAATGTAAGATCAAACCCGAACCGAATACACAAAATCCGGAGGATAGTGATGAGAGTTTATCAGATGATGATTCACAGCATCATCGTAGTGATCTCACAAGAAGGTCATCGTATAATAAGATTTTTACGGAAATCAGTGGAACCGATATAGCCGGTAATAATGGCCACATTGGCATAACATCTTGCTTCTCTTGCTCTATACCTCTATATATCAAACTCTATTATATATCTATGTGCTCCACACACATCGAATCTAACCCACTTAAGCCATAGTATTGTCTCAAATAGTACATAAGTTGGTTCTTGTTTCTTGTTCTTGAAAAAAAAACTTAATAAGCGCAAAGGCGCAGCTCACACTCGCACACACACAAAAAACACACACACAAACAGACACACACACACACATATATGCATTCATTTACAATGTGCGCTGGTTCACCGCTATTTGGTCATTGATTCAATCAATTTCATTGATAGCAAAATGTTTATTAGTTATGCAGGACGTTAGCTAGGCTTGTTTAGGCATCGAAAACTCTTGAAGCTTTTAAATCTCTCAAAGAAATGCTTAAAATTGAAAAGAGCGCGAGTTAGTCTGAAAACTCTTAGCCGCTGTTGACCAAAAGAAAGTTGAAAAATGTTTAACATTCAGTTTCTTGAGATATCATAGCAAGTTGTTATGTTCAAATAGTTATAAGCTAAGACTTGGATCTTTACCAACATTAGTAGACAGTTCTGACCATTAAAAAATCTTAGCGAAAAGGCTGGGCACAAAATCTTCTGAGCCAGAGAAAAATACTTTTTTATTACTTAGGATATCATAATATATCGCAAACTAGATCTCAAGTTAACTTATAAATATTTTAATCTAATTTTTTGGTCATAAATATAATGCGGGATTTTGATCCAATTCTAACTTTGGGAAAAACTATGCGTATGTAACCATATAAAGATTAAACACATTGTAAAATTTACCAAATTGGAACCGAAATCCCGAACAGACATGTATGATTAGTTATACGGCTTCTAAATAAACTTTTAAATATCTTTTATAAAGTCTAAACCAAACTTGCTAGAGATTAACGCAGCTATTGCTGTTACAATTTTTCTAAAATCGTCATCTGAAAAAATACTGTGACGTAGACAGATATTTGGTTTTAAAATCCATCATCTTATAAAGTATTGTCTACCAAAACATTATAGTAACGTACTAGTACTTATCATTTTCGAAAAATTAAGAAGAAACAGGCTTCTGTTAATGTAGGTTTCTGTTTTGTTTTGTATAACTCTGGGTGGTCTTGACCACCTATCTTTTAGGGTTTCTTTAATACAATTTGCAATCTCTGTAATTCACGCACTGAAGCACACATTAATCTTATGTATGCTTGCTGGATACATAAATTTCATAATCATTGCTACTTACATAGGCATACATAAGCTTAAATGTATGTACTAGGTAACATATAAATCATGTCTAACCTTATGTCCCTAACTAGATCTTCCTACTGTTGTTGTTGGCATTATCAATCTGCGAATTTCGTCAAGAACCATATTATATATTACCTTACTATCAGAAGAGCTCCATGAGAGTTTTACATGACACCTCTTCTATCTCTTACTTGCACACACATTTCATATCATTTAGTTGTTGTTGTTGTTGTTGCTTACTGAAACGAAAACAAAAACAGAGCAAAAGTTAAATTGTTAAAAAAAAAAAAGAAAAAACATTAAGCAAAGAAAAAAAAAAAAAAAAAAAACGCACTCCTTTGGCATGTTGCTGAACATAAAATTCTTGTATATAATATTTTAATATTGTAATAATTATAATTCTCTTAATAGAGTTTGCTTATTTCATATACACAGATACATAATAATAATAATAACGTCATACATACACTCACACACACTTCAGCAAAGCAAAAAAAAAAGAAGATGTATTAATTTAAGATCTGTCTAGATCTCAAAAACTACCAGAGTTAGGTATACCAATGTTATTCAGTGGTGTATTGGGACCTGGGACTAATGAGAGCAATAATCTGTCGGGTCTGGCTTCAGGCATGTATGGCAGTCCCGCGCTGGGATTTGCTTCAATTTTTATCCTATACCAATTTATTTTTATTTGAAGGTGGGAACTTTCCTAAGAGGGCATATTTCTTGAATATAATGTATGCTTGAAAGTCGTTTAGTCTTTTTATAAAAAAAAATTATATTAGTTATATTTACCAAAGCTGTAGTTGAACTGATACAAACCAAATTAGAGATTTCTAAGCAAACACTTTTGCTTCCTATTCCAAGAAGCTTCATCGAAGCTAGGCATTTTTTCAAAATCATACTGAAAAAAGTAAAACTGGTTCGGGAAAAATAAATCCAGACATTTTAAAGGTATTTATATATCGCAAACACTACTAGTGGCGGATCCAGGGGGGGATATATTATGTTATTCACTTTTCAAATATCATTACGAGGTAGAGTCAACTTTTAAATATATATCTTTCGAAAACATTAGCAAAATAGTAGTACAACGTTCGCCACAGGGGTTTTGAACCCAAAAACTCGAAATCCAGGGAATGCAATTAAATTATTTTATTAAAATCAAATCGGGAGCTACGGGAGTCAAATTAAAACTACTTTGCCTAGAATTAACCTTAAGAGGAAGCTTTTTTCTGAGTGTGGAGTTGTCTGTCTGCCATCGGACGCGTCCCCAGGTGACGGATAGGGGAATGCTCGGCATTATGCAGTGTCACTGGGAAATAAAATACGACTCGCGGACCAAAACAGACAAAACACCTGCTTGGAGGTGCAGATAGGGATTCTATCACCAAGCTAGGGTAGGAGGGCTAGCAACCTACCTACCTGAAACATTTCTTGCTACCGAATCGTCATAGATGCCCTATGCTCCAAATAGGAGTTTAAGGAACATATATATATTTTTTTTCTGAAACTTTTTTATACGCCTAGTTCAAAAAACTACAGTATATACATATGTTTATGTTTAGTTTTGGGGTATACCAACCACATGGAGTTGTCTAAACGTGTCGTATTATTCAAGTTTTTAGAGAGCCAAATTAAAACCCTTTTGCCTAGGATAATCTCTAAAACGAAGTTTGTTCCTGAAACTTTTTGGAACTCGACGTAGATTACAGTATATATATATTTTTGTACTTTTGGGTTATACCAAGCACATGTAGGTATCTAAACGTGTCTCTAAAACAAAGTTTTTTCTGAAACTTTTCTTGAACAAGTTGTAAATAACCAAGCACATGGAGCTATCTACGTCTCAAGTACAGCGATTAGATTTCGCGCAAGCTGTGTGGCTACTGAGTATTTTAAAGTCGGGCACTCTCATTAATCGGGATGTCTCAAAATCCTAATGGAGGTTGGCGCGTGAAGCACTTTCTTTTAATGTAATATAAAAGAGTCCGTATGAAAATAAATTCCTACAATAGTTTGTAAAACTTGTCTTTACTTTCGGTGCCAAACCATAAATCCTTTCGAGATTCTCATCCCAATTCCAAAAAATGTACGTTCCGATAACTTTTTGTTTTGAGCGCTCTCCAAAGATATCCCAAAACTTCGTTTAACCAAATTAGTTTACTACTGTTGCTCTAATCTTGCTCTTTGCTCGTCTCTAGCTCCACTCTCTTGGCTGTCGTTGTTGTCGCTGTTGTTGTTGTTGCCGTTACACAAAAGCATCTCTCGCGAAACACTTCAAGCTGAAATATCATCTACATATATACAATATAATATATAAAAAAAAAAAACAAAACAAAAATACTACTATATTCGCCGCCGCTGTGTCTCTTTTTAACTAATCAAACTCGCTTGCTCTTTCGCTTGCACACACACACATATAATACACATATATACATACACCCACACACACACATGCAAACTCACAATTTCCATAACAGCAACTTACAATTTACGCGCACTAATACTAGCAGCAGAACGTTATTTTTCCAAAAAATAAATAAAATGTAAAAGAACCAAATTAAATCGAAAAAAAAAAAAAAAAAATCGAAAAAGAGTAAAATATGTTTTCTTATAATTTTTTTGTTTGTTTTTTTCGTTTTCTTTTTCACTCTGCCCTCTCTCAAATTTGTTAATGTGTGTGTGCGCGCGCAAAAATGAAAATCAAAAAATCAACAACAAAAAAATACCAAAAAAAAAAAAATTATTCAAAAACCAAATGCCAACAACAACAACAACAACTACTACTACTACTACAACTACCAAAAACAACAACAACAACAACCCCCAACCAACAACAACAACAACCAACCAACCAACCAAAATGACCGACCAACAATAAATCTCCCCAACCAACCAACTATCAAAATGGCTCACAGCGGGCGCAACCCTTCAAATGTCCGACAGTGGCGTCCTAACTTCACAGCTGCCCAGCGTTGGGGTCTCAGGTGCGGGCGGCAATCTACCTAGTTCACTGGTACACATGCAGCCGGATCCGGCATACTTTCTATCCAATCGGATGGCATATAATACCAGTAAATGTCGCCCATTTGTTTAACAATTTAATTTTTCGTAGCACTCTTGAGTTTCTTATACTTGACCATATGACCTTGTACATTATTGATGGTTTGTTTTGTGTTGTTGCAGATAATAGCGTGATAGCCGAGGATCAAACGCGCAAGCGAGAGATTCGCCTGCAAAAGAATCGTGAGGCGGCGAGAGAATGTCGGCGCAAAAAGAAGGAGTACATCAAGTGCCTGGAAAATCGTGTGGCGGTGCTAGAGAACCAAAACAAAGCGCTTATTGAGGAGCTGAAATCGCTAAAGGAGCTCTATTGTCAGACCAAGAACGATTGAACGTGGCGTTGGGTGTTGGCCGTCATCGGATTCAACTTTCCGAGCATGCCATGCGCAGTGTGTGTGTGTGTGAGCGCGCGCGTGTTGTGTGTGCGCGTGTGCGTGTGTGGCTTGAAGGCGTTGGGCGTTACGGCCCTGGCTATAAGGCTGGCCCTATATCATGATATCAGTATCAGTGCTTATATGTTTGATATATATAACTGATGCTCACACACACACACGCATATTTACACACACACACACATGCACACACACACACATAGACATAAACACACACACACACACACACACACACACACACACAGACAGCGACACAAACACAATGTAATTATGTTTATAATTTAAATGTGTAATATTATTTTTATGCTTATGACTATTATTACAATTATAAATATGCTTATTGTAATTATTTTTTATAGTTTATTTGCCTATTTTAAATTGTACAATGATTATTATAATATTATTATTTTAATGCCTTTTTTTTTTGTTTGTTGTAATTATTTCTGAACAATCTTTTAAGCAGTCAGCAAAAGAATTTAGCAAATCAAAACAAGTTTTTAGCAAAAGAAAATTAATTTTAATACTTTATATACAAAAAAAAAAAAAAAAAAAAAAAAAAAAAACAAAGTGTAAGTTGTTCTGCCTGTTTGGCACCTAACGCGCCTAGCTTAATTTTCTTTGACACAAAAAAACAACAAGTTTATTGGCTGCATTAAATTGATAAACATTTTAAATTATAAACACAAATATTTCATTATGCATATGAGTATATTGTAAAAATTCACAAGTTTTTAAATTGTCAAATGGTGTGTAAAATATATATATATATATTTATGCCATATATATATATGTTAAAGAAACAAAATAAAATTAAATTAAATTAAATGAATTAATTAATATGGCAATTATTCAAGTTTTTGTTACATATTTGTAAACTAAAATTAAAGCGCCTTAAAACAGGCAACATTATTTAAAGTTTTCACACACACACTCACACACAGACACGCATACATAGACACATAAATTTATATACGTAGCTAGCGAATATTTGTACACTATTTTAAAAGCAAGCAAAGCAACTCTATTTTTTTTTTGTTGTTGTATTTAGTTTATTAAGCGGCGCAGCTTAAAAAATCAAAATAAAAAATTAACTAAGAGAAGTCTAGCTGACAAGTGTTCCAAAGACTTTTAAGGTACTAATAATGCAGCACGATTCAGATGTAAAACAAAAATAATTCCTGAATATGTTATAGTTATTTTTAAGCTTGACTTTAAATTAAAATTGTATTTTCTTAATTGTTGTTAAACTACTGAATATTTTTTAACAATTATGTAAAAAACTATTTTATTTTAAAGGCCCAATGTCAAAACTTCATATAAAAAAAATATCCCAAAAAAGGGAATTTTTTTTTTATATCCCAAATATCCCAAAAAAGGGAATTTTTTTGTATATGAAGTTTTGACAGCTTGTGCGGAATTTTTGCATGCTGCGTACAACACTTTTTTCTCGCTTAAATTTTTTTAACAAGTATGTGTCTTAAATATGTCAAGAAGCATTTTTATTTTTTTTTTATATTGCGCTTTTTAAATTTTATGAAAGTTTTAATGAAACCTTTGAAATTTAATTTTTTTTTTAAAGTCTTGTGAAAAAAGCAACTTTTTATCGATTGAAAAAACTTCAAAATTAATTTTTATAATATTGCAAAAATTTATTATATTTTTTTTAACATTAAAAAAAAAAAACTACTTTTAGTGCTACAATTCAAAAAATTGTTTAAAAAATTTTTGCTTATATTTTTTTTTAAATTAAAATAAAAAAAAAATTTTTTTATTGGTATAAGCATCCAGCAGAAAATATTTAAAGCACATACTTTAAAATATAACTTCTACGAAAAGTGATGCTTCAGAAAAAAATGCCTTTTTAAAGTTAAATAATAAAAAAATAGTTTAAAAAAAAATCCAAACAGTAGTTTAGAGCCTATTAAACAAAAAGTCAAAAAACTAACTAGTTAAGTTTAAAAACTAAAATTTTTTTTAGAATATTTTTTGTTAAGCTGCATTGTTAGTGTTGGAAAATCTTTGCGAGCACATTTTTTTATATTTAAGCAGCTAGACAGTCTCGTCTGTATTTTTGAGCAAATGCAAAATATTAAAACAAATTCAAATGTTAAAGCAACGGAACAGTAAATAAACCAAACACAAATGCAAAATCAACGAAGAGCGTCGTCATATTTTTTAAAAAACACTAAATATAATTGTAAAAAAAAATTAAAAGAAATTGTAACAATACATATAAAGCAAAACTCTCGTTATCTCTTGTGATCAACTCAGTTGTTGTTATAAATGGAAAGGAAGCAGTATAAAAAAAAAAAAAAAATTCAAACGCAGGCAACTTAAATGTTGCAGGTAACACTTTTTTTTTTTATATACAAACAAATGAAACAAAAAACAAACAAAAAAATGAAGTGGAAAGCTAACAATGTCAAAAAACAGCAAAACCATTGCATACAAAAAATGTGCATAAACTTTATAAAAACAAAAAAAAAAACAAAGAGATATATCTATATATGTACATATAAATATATATATATCTATCTATTTTTGATGTCAAATCAAAGGAGCAAAACTTACAGCAAAAATTGAAACAAATTTAAACTTAAAAAGCAACCTTGAATTAAAAACAAAAACTAAGCAACTTATTTGGTTAGTCAAAAGCTAAAAACAAACAAAACAAAAAAAATAAAAAACAAATTTGCAAACACAAAATTTTAAGAAACCAATATATTAAAAACAAAAAACAAAACAAAACAGAATATAACAAAAATATTTTTATTGTCATTGCATAATTTTTAAGCTAGTAATTTTAATATTTAAAACATAAGCAGGAAAAACAAAAAAAAAAAAATGGCAACCGTAAAACAAAATGCAAAAAAAAAAATGAAATAATAAAAGAAACAAAAACAAAACGGTAGAAATTACAATATTGTTATAAATATTTGTCTCAATGAGAAAAAAATTCAAAACAGCAAAAACAAAAAAAGAAAGTATACATAAAAAAAAAAAAATCAATAAAAATAATAAAAAATAAAAATAAATGCAAATGGGATTTTATTGTACTATCATAAAATTATAAATTAAAAGCTTGTATACAGGAAATGATAATGATGATGATGATCATGATGATATGCCTTGATTGATGGCCTCCATTGGGGCATGGTTGTGCCTTCGTTCAGGGGTAATCCCTGATTACCAGAAAGATCTGTCAGACGAGTGCTTACTGACCACTCTTTGGCAAGCAAACCAAGCAACTATACCGATTCTTGTAAGTCGCAGAGTATAGGTGTTGGAGTCGTTGAACCCAACACCAGCATCTCTATTGCAATGGGTATTTGGCCCAGCGTCTTTCAAGCAGAGATTCATGCCATAGAGATCTGCGTCCATCGTATCCTTCACAAGAGAACTAGGAGAGCAAACATCTGCCAAGCTGCCATTAGGGCATTATCATCATGGAGCATCTCCTCTAGGTTGGTTAAAGAATGCCGTAATTATCTCCAACTCCTGTCCTCCCGGAACAAAGTCGTGATATGTTGGATACCTGGACACTCAGGAGTGGATGGTAACACGATCGCCGACGATCTAGCACGACAGGGTGCCTCCACCCTGACTACATCATACACATGGTAGACAAATGGGCTGCAGGAGAACATAGAAGATACTGGTTCTCCTTACCGGGGCTGCGTCAAGCTAAAGCGCTTGTCAAACCTCTGGATATGATCAAGACAAAAGGTCTTGGCAGAACGGACTTAAAACTCCTGGCAGCATACCTATCTGGCCACCACACTGTTAGATACCATCTACAGAAAATTGGCCTATCGGATTCATCAGAGTGCAGACTCTGTCTCTGTCTCGAGGACGATAAAAACCACCAGACATATTCTCTGTGACTGCCCAGCGCTGGTATGGGACAGAGCCTGTCACATGGGAAAGGAACGGATTAGTTTCTTCCATCTTAGGTCAATACCAACAAAAGACCTACTGCCATTCATGCGGAAAGCGGAAAGGTCTTTTGCTGCAATTTATGGGTATGGTACAAAGGATCTTCTAGTCGCAGTGCCCACCTCTTTGTAAGAAACCCAAACGAGGGAAAAAAAAAAGTCGCAGAGTATAAAGTAGTCCAAGTGGTGTTAGGCCTTGTCCATTACTGGACTAATGCAACCGGACTGGAGTGTTTCAACCGGCCCAGTAATTTCAAGGGCCTAACAGGGTCTTAGAGAGCCGTTCCCGCGGCCATGTTTTTTCCGAACCCGTCCTATGAAAACGTTTCAACTGGTATAAAGAGTAATCTTGAAGAAATTGCAGACCTCTGCCGCTTCCCGATTACCCTGCTCAAAATTGCAATTTGGAACTATTTGAGCTAAGTATCAGGATCCATGCTCTTTCTCAGCTTCAGCCATATTCTTATTATTTGCGGTCTGAAAGTCGCAATAGTTTCTTCATTGTGTCCCCAATTTCCGCCTGCAGTGGTACTGACATTTGTGCCCCTGGTATTGGTTGTAGTTTAAGGGAAAACTTAGTAAGACGGCAGTTCCCTCGTCTCGCTGCATCATGAGCTCTTTTAGATTCTCTATAAAATGCGTGAAAATCAAGACTCTTTGAATAATGTGGTCACTGGGGACGCGATGTGGACGTTCGAGTATGACACTGAGGTCAAACATTAAAGTCCAGTATGGCACACAAAAAAAAGCCGATCATGAGCAAGTCGAATTGGAAAAGCATGTTTGTTCAGTTGCTTTTTCGATTCGAAAACTTTAGCCACAGGGACAAGCTGTTAATGCGGTATTTTACGTGGAGTTCCTTGAACGGCTGAGAAAACGCATCGCACGCCCAGCCAAAGTCAACTTCTAGCGGCTCAATGGCGACAAATCACACAGAGGAAATGCTGCCTCAACCACTTTACAGCCCCGACGTTGCCACGTCAGACTTATTCCGCTTGCCTCAAAAACAAAGCACTTCATCATGGCTGGGTGGAAGCGCCAAACATGCCGTGACAACGCAGCTCAAGAGTATTCCGGCCATCTTCAGCTCAAACAATCGGTTAACCAACTTATAGACATCAAAAATACATGCAACGGCAACGGGGCACTGCACCATAGGCCTAATGGCTGAGAGGCTACAAGTTCCCCGATCACGACTTCTGCCGCAGCTGCGGAGACGAGGAAGAGATAGAAAGTATTCAACACCTGCTATGCGACTGCCCGGCGCTTCTTAGAAGACGAACCCAGTTTCTGGGAAAACCATTCTTCGAAGACCTGGGCAGTCTGGCAAATGTGTCTATAGCGGATCTGGCTACGTTTGTCAAGTCCTCGAAATGGTTCAGTAATAATAGAAACTTAGGCGATTAGAAGTACCCAATAGTTTTTGATCCACTTTTACCCATAGTCTCTTCTTATAATCCTTTCCCCAATTAGGCATTACAATGGGCCATAATGGTCTCTGGGTGATCTCAGCTATAGTTTGAGCAGCCTATTCAATCTAACCTAACCTAACTAGGCTCAGACGTGGTCAAATATCTTGAAGAGCACCCTATTGACACTCATAACTGCGCATAAGCAGCGAGAGACTCCTGATCTTGTCCATAATAATAAATAGTTGGAAAAATACAATATGGACATACAAACACATAAAATTTGGCAAAAGAAGCACGGACAGAATTTTCTTTTGTCAATCTATGATTTGGCTCATTATGACTAAAAGAGGATGGCTAACAATGTAGCTCTTTTTTAAGAATTTTCGTATACATATCATCGAAACTTTTAAATTTGAGTTTAAAAATATTTATTAAGTACACACATAATATATTAATTAGTATGCATGCAAGTACATATCTAGTAGTTATGGTATGTATATATAGTATGTATATAATACATATGTTTCATGTAAAGAAGCCACATTGATACGAGCACAAAGACAATACATACAAATACAATTAAGTAAATTCACAATTTAGATCAGTACAGTTGTTTGGTGTTTTTTCTATTCATTTAAGCTTTAAAATCTAAAGACATATGTTTTATATAAGTATGTATTAATAGTTATGTTTACCTATAGATGTATGTATGTGTATATGTATGCATTTAGTAGGTAATACCATTACAATCACAATTAACGTCGACGACGCAGCAAAAACAGTCTCAAAGTCTACAGATGCAACCAAGTCTACATTATGATCAATATCAATTACAATTTAGGATATAAATAAGTACAGTACAAATGTGCCTAAGCCTATGTAATGACTGGCATAGCCCGCGCTAGACCAATGCCATAAAATGGGCAGCTCGCTCGCGTTGGGATCCGTTACAATTGTTTCGTTGAGCAGCACCACGCCTAGGTAGGCCAAATGTGACATGGCCAGCAGCGTAAAAGCCAAGTTGGTAAGCGCTACCAGCCAAGAGCTGCAGCATAGCCAGCCACGTTTACGTGGACAATGCATGTAGCAGCAGCTAGCAGCTCCACGGCAAGGATTAGGCGAAATGCAGGCATTGCTTATGCTGGCCAAATGACGTCGCAGCATCACCTCACCATTGGCAAAGGTGGCCAGCGAGAGCAGCACTAAATAAATGCGCATATCCATGCCATGCAGCAGCGAGGAGATGAGATAGGTGCAAAAAACAGCCACAATTGTATTATCGCGCATGCAACGCTTAGAAGGCGCATAAACATAGAGCCTCAGCCACTCATGCATGGGCACATTCCAGCTGCGCACCAAAGCGCTTAGCGAATGCGGCCATTCAATGTGCCAGGGACGTGTTACCAATTCACCCAGCAGCGCTGAGCTGCTGCCCGCAGCATCCAATTGCTGTCCCATTGCCGCTAGAAAAGCTTGACTCAGCAAACTGACAAAGTAGTGGCTGGTGCGTACACTTAAAGCGCCCATATACATGAGCAACCAGCGTTGCAAACTTGTTGCTTTCAGCGCTTCGCTGCTGTTGAATTCACCTATGGCGGGCGCAATGCAGTTGGAGATTGTCAGCGCAAGCAGGCATAACAACACATTGTTTAGTGCTTGATATAAGCTGCGCAGCCATGACGGCTTGCGTGTTTGATTGCCGCCAAGACACTCCAAATAGCGCGTGTAGGATATCCAAGGTCCCAGCACACAACTTGCCGGACTGTAGATATAGCCAAAGTAAGCTAACAAATTGGGCATGCTTTGTGTTGCCATTTGAGTTTTATTGGCCAGATCAAAGGCCAGCGAGATGACCTTCATGTTGGCTATCATTTGCATGCCACGCAGCTGCGGCCAGTGCTTGGGATTGCGCCAAATGCACAGCTCATAGACAAACTGGCTGCCTATGGTAATCACAGCAATAATAATAGCAGCACGCTGTGCTTGCACAAGACGCACTAGCTGTAGCAGCACATAGCTCATGGCGTTGAGTAGTACAAGCACCAGCATTTTCTGGCCTAGCGTCAGATACAGCATGAGCAGCCCGCAGAGCAGCGAGAGAGTGTGCAGTGGCATTAAGCTGCGATGTCTACGCAAGTAGAGCGCACTTAACAAACGCTGCATCAAGCAGCAGAGCAGCAGTGGTGCTATATAGCTAAAGATTTGCAGCAGCGAGGGCAGCATGCAGTTCTGATAGCTGTCCCAGAGGCGTTCTGCAAGCGTAAAATCCTCCGTTTCATGCTCCTGATCATAGAAATCAGCTGGATGAGCATGTGCATGCATATGATAACCAGCACCGCCATGGTCATCATCATCCTCCTCCTCTTCTGCTATATCAATATAATCCGTCTCATCGTAGTATTGATAGTCCATGATGGATGCGCATTGGCTGCTGATGTGGCGGCGGCGGCGAGCACACGTCTCAGGTAGCTGCACTTTATGTCTTCATTTTTATGTCAATCTTAACGAAATTCCGCGAATGTCTTTTGACAAAATCAAATTTGCATGGTTTGCCAAATGCCAAATGCGTGCAAAAATACAATGAGCAGCTGCCAGCGAAGTCTGGCAACACTGGCAGAGCAATGTTAGAAAATCCGCCGAAATGGCATCACTGCCCAACACTTTAATGCTTTTAAAAATAATTGCAGCCATTTCTAGATCTTTATTTATATTTGTTTAAATGATTTTTTTCAATTTGATATTTTTTAATGCTTTTGTTAGTACAACGATTGCCACAAAATTTTGTGTTTTGTTGAATTGTAGTAGTAATTGTTTGTAAAACATAGAAGCAAACAATTTAGTCTCCAAAATTAAAAATTAGTTTAAAAAAGCATTTTTGTAGCGAAACTTTTTTACTTATGTACATATGATGTACTCAATATAACTTAAACTCAAAGAGCTGTCACTCTGGACAATCGAAAGCGGGTTAAGTGTTAACCCAGCCAAAACTGAGCTTATCCTCTTTTCTAAAAGGTATAAGATCCCTAATCTATCTCCTTCCAAGTTAAATGATTCCGTCTTGGGGCTTGTACTAGACAAGAAACTTAGTTGGAATCTAAATAGCGCAGACAGAGTACAGAGGGCAAATACTGCACTCTTCGCCTATAAACGAACAATCGGACTCAAATGGGGTATGTCCCCTCAAATATTTCGATGGATCTACATTTGCCATAGTTAGGCCCATACTCCTGTATGCGGTATCTACCTGGTGGCCAGCCCTTACCATCAAGTCTAGGCTCAAAGCACTAAATAAGGTGCAGAGAACGGCACAATTATGCATCACAGGTGCCCTTAAAACTACTTCGAGTGAAGCGCTAAACGCCATAACCAATATTCCTCCCATCCTCGTAATGGCAAAAGAAATTGCCACCACCTTAACAGCGAGACGTCTGAAAGACGCTAAATTACTGGGCAGTCTCGGGGGTCTACTCCGAGGAACCAAATGTTCGGCAGTCTTTCCGACTTCTGGATCACTGTAGCGTTTTTCAAGCGGAGATCCTTGCCATTAACGAGGATTTGATCTGCTTACGTAATACCGGCCTGGAAACCGGTGCCATAAATATATACTCGGACAGCCAGGCTGCCATTAAATCACTTCGAGCACTGTCCTCAAACTCGTTGACAGTCAACAACTGCCGCAAATCTATTCAAGAGATGGCACAGCAGTTCGTTATTAGCCTCATTTGGGTGCCAGGGCACCAAAATATAACAGCCAACGAGATAGCAGACGAATTGGCCAGCCAGGGCACGACCAGTACGCTCTTGCTAGATATAGAGGATATTCGATTCGTATGACAATGGCCACTTTTAAGCTACAAACTAGGGAAAAATTTAGATCTCATGTACAAAGGTTGTTCAATCAGCCGCCAAATATGGCCAAAAATCGACCCAAAACGTTACGCTAGGCTCTGTGGATTCAACAGGTCACAGTGTGCGGCAGTTGTCAGAGCGATCAACTCTCTAGATCTCTAGTTCTTTCCTTAATATTTCTACCTTGGATTAGGCGTGGGAGGAACATGTTAGGAGCTCAAGAAGCTCTTCATTTCTTTCTCATTTTGTTACTAAACCCTTGAAATAGATTTCAAACTACCAGTTGAGCATTATAACAATTTCTATAGTACTATGATGATTGGTAGCTTCGCCATGCGGCTACTACTGAGACAATCCATTTCTTGACTGAAAAAGCCTTACAACAGAATTGGAGTTGAAGACTTCTATGAACAGCACAAAATCAAGTGGAATATACATATATATGATCCTATGGCTCCGCGGAGGAGCAAAGGGCCGCAACGAGGTTCCTCCATTTCCCTCTGTCATGCGCCAACCTCTTGACTTCACTCAAGGTTTTGTTGGATCTAAACACGTCAGCTTTCAGATTCCTCCTTCAGGTCAGGGTTGTCTGCCTCTGCGACGGCTGCCTTGAAGTTTCCAGTCGATGGCGCTGCGGGTGATGTGGATTGGATCTCTTCTTAGCACGTGCCCAAGCCAGCCCCATTTCCTTTTCAGGATTTCAAGGCGCATCGGTATCTGGTTGCAGCGAGTCCACAGGTCAGCCAGCATTTGAGATAGTATTAGGCCAGAAAATTCTCAAGATTTTTCGGAGACATCGATTGATGAAAACTTACAGCGTTTGGAGGTCAGAGGCTGCAAGGTTCCAGGAATCAAAATCAAAAACCAAAATCCAGTGGAATACTGATTTCTTATCATGCTTAAAAAGTTTCAAAAGCTGGTTAGGTAACATAAATATTTATATCAGTCAGCGGATAATCAAAGCTAAAGGTTCCAAATTCCCAAGCTCAATTGTTGGAGCAGACTGTTTTTTATATGCACACGAGATGCTTAAAAAGCTTAATTTTCTACATTTGCGGGTCAATTTACATCAATATTTATGACAGTCTGTGGCTATCAAAGCTATTTAAGACTTGTGAAGCTCAATAGCAAACTGTTTCTAATATTTACACGCTATGTAATATAATATCCCCCTCGGGGATTGCCACCTTGTCGTGGTGAGGGTGCTCAGCACGTATAGTGATCCTAAGAGCAAAACCGGTGGTAGCGTAGCTACCGGTAGGGCCTCCCAAGCCGGTAAGGTCGAGGGTGAATACTGAAGCAAAGAGCTATTCCCATCTTTAGCGTGTTTACCAGGTTGGCGGGCGTCTTGCTATAAAACCTGTCCAGAAAGGATGCCTTAGTATCCTGTCCGTCTCCTACTGGCTCAGTAGTTTGCGTTGGGCCTGTGACCCAGCCGTAAAAACCAACCCACTCAAGAAACGGAAATTTTTCGCGCCCTACGCTCCGAAAAGCAACCATACGTTGTCTCCAATGTATCAAGGAATGAATAATATGGGTACTGGAACTCCAGTTACTTGCATAGCCGATAAGCAAACCAGACCAGGTCTACGGTTTGATCTGCCTGTTATTGGTAGATTGGTACTACCTAAAACTCTAAAAAAACGGCAGTTGGCTATAAGCCGTAGCAAAATGTAGTGGATCTTCCAACCCAAAAACACATGATTCCCCAATCAGGTATAAATACAACATTCTAAAAAGATATAGGCAAGTAGTTTGGACTTTTTGTTTAATATATTTATTTATTAGTTATTATTGTAATATTTCATAGTTTATTATATTGTAATTTCGTACCGTGTAACGTGCGGAATGATGGCCAGGGACCAAAGGCCATCAAACATTGGTTAAATGTATGTGGCGCAAAAGTTTAAATAACCAAAGCCGGGCAGATATCAAATGCACTCATTTTAAATGAGGATTTTTTCTTTTTAATTTAAGCCGCCTGTATCGTCTGCTTTTGCGAAGAGCTGATCTTATCGCCCAAGCTCAAAGCCATGCCCTATGGAGAGAGTCATATTATAAAGCCTAGCAGTTTGAATTAAACGAGACCCACCTGACTCTTGGCGCGTATACGTATGTGGCCGGTTACCTTTGAATTGGGATCATCTACTGGCTTCTCAATGCTCAAATTGGCCAAAGCATTCTCGCCAAATATGGATCTTTATGTTAAAAAATAATTATAGTAGTATGTTACATTAATTGTTCACAAAGGCACTACTTACTTGGCATACATATTGGCTGCCATAAAGCCACACTGGCCGGACAGCGCCTTCTCGGGCGTTAGGCACTTCATATTGGTGCTTTTCAGTAAATGCTTAAGATACTCATGCAAATCAGTGAAACTTGTGTTGACTGTAACCTTATTCTCCCACTCAAAGTCCTGCCACATCTGACGAAATTCGGTGTCCGTACAACTGGCCGGTATAATATAATCCATGATGTCAATATGTATGGTATTCAGCACCACGACATTGGTATTAAGTGCAGTATCGTAAACTATTAAAGAGAATATATGAACGAGGTAACTATTTGATTACAAAAACGAACTTACCAATATTGCCAAAGATTATGCCATTTTCGGTGGATGAAACCTTTACATTGGCCTTGATATTACAGAAATCATGTGGAGCTAGCACCACAGGATGTGGACGCTCAACCAGCTTTAAATCTCCCAAAGTGGCCAACTCCAATGTGCAGTTTTGCAAAGTATCATCTACAAAAGCATTCAAAATAAATTTAATTTTTTTAAACCAATAAATGTGTTATTTTCTTAGTTAGGATTAGTTTGGACATGTTTTTCACTTACTCGTCTGATTAACAATGAGCACATCCAGCACAATGTCATACTGATTAACGTTTACATAGGCCTCTGCATAAACCGGATCCGAGAAACCCGTCAACTGTGTCACCTTATTCAGTTTGTTATTGGGCGAAGTCACATCGCTCATCTGGGCAGTCTTGGTTCCAGCCAAGGCCTGATTTAAGCTCCACTCGAAGACGTTTTCGCCCAGTTGATTGTCACGTCCACTAGATAACTGTGCAAACACCACCGGATCATCTGGCTGTACCTTAGCTGCTGCGCGCTGTTTCTCTTTCAGCACACGCTGATCCTCATCATGCTGAGCGTCCAGCATCTTGCCCAAAGCCTCACGGCAGAAAGTCCTAAATACAGCTACTGCCTCAGGTGTGCGTTCACTCAAGGTGCGTAGGCAAACAAAAATACGATCAGTATCATCGTTGGTAATAGACTTGCTGGGAAAGCCCGATTTGCCCAAATGCAGTATGGAGCTCATGATAAGCATGACCTGTGTGGTCAAACGATGCTGTTTTTGAGCATCTGGCTGCACTTCGACGTAGCGCAGTGCCAGCTTAGTTAATGTAGCCGATAAGGCTGCGCCAATAAAGAAGTCTCCATCCATTAAATATTGGCGCAAGGGCGGACGCTTTTCCTTTTTGGCAACGCTGTGTTTAAAGAAACCAAAAGAGAAGCAGTCAAATTAAATCTTTATAAATGTTTTTGGTACTACTTACGGTGCCAAACTGTAGGCGCTTTGGGTGGCATAGGTGCCATCGGATGTGACCTTATTGCTGGCATTTGTCGAGCTATCTCCGGCAGCATTGGTATTGCCCGTAGCATTTGCCTGCTGCTTCTCCTCCTCCGTTTGGTCGCCAGCTAGACGACGCTGCTCTGCATCAACCATGGGTATTTCGCCCAATGTTTGTTGAATGACGGCCACTACTTCAAGTATTTGCGGACCCTCGACATATTCGCCTAATATCCAAACAGCGGCGCGATGGATTTTCGAAGATTTGATTTGTGGAAAGGCCTCAATTAAATGCTCAATGATGAGCACACGCAAGGCGGGAAACTTTTGTATTGCTTCACGTATAAATATGAGCACGTCGGCAGCAGCCAGCTCATTTGTATCGGATAGAAATTCGACCAGCACGGGAATTACATTGGCAGCCACATCAGGAAATTTGATAGAGCAAGTGTGCAGTGTACGCACCAGTAGCTGCCGGTATTTGCCTGTATCCTCGTGCTCTACATTGTGCGTCTTAGAGACCTCCTTTTTGAGCACAAGCACCATTTCGCCAATATTACGCGAATAGACCAGATCCATGGCCAATGCAAGTGTTTTGCGGCGCACCTCAATATCAGGCGCAGCCAATACGCGCAGCACATCCATGACCAGTTCCTGCATAACTTTCTCCATGTTTTCGTTTTCCTTCATGGCAATCAGACGATCCAATACAATGAGCTTAACATTGTTATCGCTTTCCTTGACAATTAGCTCAATGTAGCAGCTTGCAGCTGCCTTAATAGCTGTGGGCGCCAGCGAGAGCGTAATCAAAGTGCCAGCGGCCTCATAGCGCACAGCATTGGAAGAGGAATTCAGTAGATTATAGATGCAGCGTATAAAGCGCGAGCGCTCAGCAGGATTAGCATGACAGACCTTGTAAATTAGCTCTACAATAACCAGTTGCAGTATATCGCCAAAACTGTGCACCTGATCAATGCAGGAGGCCAAGTAATTCAGTGCGCGCTCCTGATCAGCATGCAGCAACATAAGAAAAGCATTGCGCTTGCATGACATATCCTGCTGTGTGTCCAAAAAGTTGGCTATAAGCTCAGGGCCATCGGGCACCAGCCAATCAAAGTTTTTATAGATGGTAAAAATGGCCAGCACAGCGTTGCGGCGCACATAGGAGTGCCGATGATCTAGGCAAGCGCGTATGGCTGGCATTAGCGGCTCCAGCAGCTCAGGTTCTTTTAGCTTGCACAGAAAACGCAAGGTAGAACCGCGTAGAAACTCATTGGGATGTTGTAGATCCTGCAACAAGTTCAAATCAAACAAAATTGTATACATGCCAAAGCAGCTTTACTTACCTTGCGATAGGCATCGCAGACAAGTATCATTTCCTGTAGCAGCTTGCCATCCCCCGAAGTCTTGGGCACAATTTCCCAAAAGATAAGCAACAGCTTCTTGATAGTATGATTCTGCACGGGCAGCACAAAACGTATAATAGTCATTATGATGCCCGGATAGCGTTCACCATTTAGCAGCAACTTGATCACTTTCTTAAGCGTCTCGATTTTAACATTCGTATCGCCCTTTTCGAGATCTTGTTTCAGCTGCATCTCATTGGGCACCTCCAGATCGGGTGAATTGATGATTGTGTAGCACGGCACTTGCGTCATGTTTGCGACTTATTCCAAGTGCTAAGCACGTTGTAAAAATTCAATTGCAATTTGCAGAAAATGCTGCAGAAAACGAGCAAGAACTTATATCTGCACTTGTAGTTACAAAAAAAAAAAAATTTGTTTGCCCGTGCGGCTTGACGTGTCAGTAAATTATATTCACCACATTATTGCTGCCGTCAGCTGTTTTGGGTGAATTAATGCAAGCCTAGCTGTTGAATTTCACAATTTTCTACGTGTACAATAAAGCTATATAAAAGCTGCACTCAACAGTCAGCTGTGTCTGGTTTGAATGCATTAATTTTTGCTTATTTAAATAGTTAAATGTTGAAGTTTTGGTGTCTATAAGTTGTTAATAAACTATGCATATGTATATGTTTTGCTCGCTCGCACTTTTTAATTCGTTTGTTGTGCTGTTACTCACCACAGCACAGTGCTGTAAAATATTTGTAATTTCTTTAAGTAGTGTTGTAAAGTCAAAAATGTTTACTTTGCCATAAGATGGCGCCATACAAGGTTTTTTTTGTTTATTTCCAATTTCCAAGCAGCATGTAGTATAAAGAGCGGCAGCAAGGAATATTTGAAAGCAGTTTAAACATTAATGGGATTGGCTTCCAGTCGGCATACTGCTCAAGTAAGAGGTGCCTGTTACCTGCAGTTGGCTACATGTTTTGTTTTGACTCTTTATCGAAACTCAATAAAAGGAACCCACACATTTGCTTAATAGGGATATACTTGACAAGACACAAGTGTCCATTTCCCAGATATATGGATACATATATTCCAGTATTAAAATAAGAACAAAAGTTTAAAATGAGAGTCATCCAACAGCCTCGTTTTCTCCACAGATCGTCGCTAATCTAGGAACAAAGCCGCTGCCCACCGCTGTACTATGTTGGTACAGCTTGCCTTGCGGGTGGCTACAGAAGTCTTATCTAATTGCGCTGGTGATGCCAACGAGTATAGTCTCAATTCCATTGTGACAACGTTCGTTCGGAAATCTCTTAAAACGTTTGAGCTACGACTTTGTAGTGCTAGCTGGACACCTGAGAGAAACTGAGTGTGAGCATTGGTATGAAACTGCCAAAGGAAATAATGGAAAATCTTCTGCCTTACTGGAGAAGGTAATGAGCGGGTTCAATAGCTGCCGCAATAAATAGTATGGGACCGCACTAATAACCATATATAAAGTGGCTAAAATCTGGCCAGCCCTGCAGCCTAGCCAGGAAGAACTTTAATACTTAGGCGAATCGCGCATATCCTACAAGTTGCGCAGAGCTTCATATGTACGCGGACAGCTGGTTCCAACAAAAACTATTGATGGCAGAAGAGTTGCTTGGCTTTTGATTCAATGCTTGAGTAAGTTTATTGTCTCGAAATTGGTACATGTTTCGATTTTCTGTACTAATACATAACTTACGTCCACAATCTATATACCACGCAAGAATAACTTGGAGAAGAAGCGTGCTTAATGAAACTAGGCGATTAGCATCCTGGAATGAGGTGAAACGTGTTGCAAGAAGCAGAAGTTTCGTTTCCGCCCTATGCTCCATCTAGGAGCGGCCGCAGCAGCGACCAAGGAACAATACAATACATACTATTCAAATCAGAAGACATTCTAATGTACATCCTTGGCGACGCAAATGCTAGACACACAAATTGTAAGTACACGATGGAATTAACTACCAAAATGCAATTAATAAAGTAAACTTCACTCTTTTAAAGACGCATATCTCCCATACACAGTGGATACGCCTATGCTAAATGGATGGTCACGAATATGCATAAATTGTTGCTTTAAGATATCCTAATGTCCATCTGAACAAGTAATGTATCCAATCCACATAAAGTCCAAAATCAGACTATAATCTCACTACAACTACTCTGTTAGCAATATAATACGCAATAGCAAGGCTTTGGAGTCCTTTAACACGGCGTGCAATGACAGTTTTATAATGCATCCGCAAATTGGCCAAATTGATTATATTTCTTTGGCATCTTGTTGCAGCACTGTGGGCAACTCCACGTACAAGGCAACTGCAGGAATCAACAGTGCTAAACTACAGAAATGATTATATTGGCATCATCAATGAATCTATTTGGCTGAAATCTCACAACAATGCTCACAACGGCTGGCTACTCTCTCAGCGATGTGATACGCGATCGCAAGGCTTTGAAGTCCTTGAAGGTATCGAGCAATGGCAGTAGCAAAATTGGTCAAATTGATGATATATTCGTGGCGCTAAACAATTTCGCATTTCGGCTGCAGCACAACCAATCAAACAGCCACGCCCTCCAGTGCGTTGAACGCTTCACATACATAGGTGTGGCGCTGTGCACAATGGAGCTTAGCGAGGAATTGCTGGACGATGTGTCATTGAACCTGCTGGACAGCATGACCACGCCGAATACAGAGCTTTCAGACGTAGATGCTACTTCACGCAGCTGCTGCCTGATGGCTAATACTACCAATATCTAGGCTGACAGTGACACGCCAAAAACGCAATGCGAGGCGCTCGGATATATGATCAACAAGCCAACGCTTCGTAACCGATCTACGCCTTTAACTACTGGTGTGAGGCAGAACTACTTGTACAACAACTATGAGCAGTACGCGTTGAAATACCGAAATGAAGTGAATCTTCAAGGCTTGCGCTGGGCAAAGCCATTGATCCGCTGGCAACAGTGGAAAAAAATGCAGGCACAGCCAATTGTGATGATGTTGGTCTTGGAATAATGGAGCTGCTTGAGCAAATAGAACAGTCGCGGGATGCCACTTTTATATAGAGCAAGTTATGCAGCGAAATTGAATCCAATGCTTGAGATAGATTAACTGGCGTAACAGTGAGACGAGAAGCAGAGCGGGACAAGGTCGCAGTTTTAACAACAACGACTTGCCGTTAAATGTCATTCTTGCCTTAAAATCCGAAGAGTTGGAGGAATGAAACACTAAGGTAAGCACCAATGGAGCAATACTGTACAGTTGACTACTGTAGCAATAGCAGCAGCAATGCCAGCGGAGAACGTTTGATAAGCAGCAGGAGATGATTATATGATGATGCTAATCTGAGCGAGCAGCTGTAATTCTAGCCCATTTATGCAAGTCAAGATTAAGGAGGAAACTGTGCACGAGCATACCATGGATGTGGCCCACATGCCTATAGATCAGGAGCAACAAAAAGCAATGAAAACTATAGCCGCGCTGTCCGCTAGCTATAAGCTGACTGAGCGTCATGAGCGAGATCGAGAACATTGCAAAATGAACAGCAGGAAATCATGATGATCATTATCATGTTATCATATGTGCGGCAGCCGGAGGAAGAGCATCAGCAATGTCTCTTGCGTCGTGAACGCCATATGGGCTGTAAGCAACTATTTGACCCAAAAGAAAAAGTCAATTCCCTAATGTCGCCAACTACCTGAAGCATGTGCCGAGTCCAATGCTATGCATTCCTTGTCCCGCCAGCGTTACATAAGCAGTCTTTTAAAGCTTGCAAACTTAGCCAAAGCAACTTCAACTGGTGCAGGTCTAAGCGCAGCGGCCACGTCAAGCGTCAACAATATTATTCACAAATGGAGCAAGTGCTGTTGAAGAACCTTAAATCCCAGTCGTTGCATTATTTGTACTCCAATGTAAGTGCGGCTGGAAGAAGCATAGTAGATGCCTTAGCAGACACAAAGCAAAGTTATTGAGTGGATGCGTGCGTGAACTATGCAGCAGACACCGCTTAGGCAGAAGGTGAGAGTCAGTTTTATTGCAAATACTTGTATTAGAGTTGGTTCTAACCGGGCAAGCAGTTGAAGAAGATTCGGAGTTACGAGACAAAACATCCTTTTACGAAATACCTCTGTCAAACAATTGAGACGGGCTGAAACTCTATAAAGTGGCATCCAAGTTCACATACTCAAAATTTCACTCAGATACAGCCACGTCCAATAATTTCATCCGAAGATTGTGGCATGGGAATCTTTATGGATTGTAATAATAAGCCTTTTTGTTCGTAGTAACAATTATCTTTATCTAGCTTACTTATTAATTATATTTAATTACTAAATCTGCAGGAGGATGCAAGCGTATTTAAGGTTACCAAATTGGTTAATGGCCGTAAATCTGGTCCTCACAGTCTAAGTGTTACAGGCAAGGAGCCACAAACTCCCAAGGTATACTATATTTTAAAATATGTTTTCTAATATGTACCCATTAAATATTATTTGTATTTAAACATGTTTTTAGAGCCCATCTTCGGCAGCTTCGCATGGCAGCCTCTATGGCAAAGAATGCAGCAAAGCAACTGGTGGCTTTTTGGAAGCCGAAGTGGCGAAGGAGCTAAAGGAATTCCCAAGCCGTATGGTTGAAACTTTATAAAGTGGCATCCAGTGCACATCCTCAAAATTTCACTCAATAATGATTGTTAAAAATTGCTAAATCTGCAGGGGGATGCAAGCGGATTCAAATCTCCCAAATTGGTTAATGGCCGTAAATGTGGTTCTCACAGTCTAAGTGTTACAGGCAAGGAGCCAGAAACTCCCAAGGTATGCTATATTTTAAAATATGTATCTAATATGTACCCATTAATGATTATTTTTATTTAAACGTTTTTTTAGAGCCCCTCTTCGGCACCCTCGTTTGAGAGCCTCTATGGCAAAGAATGCAGCAAAGCAAATGTTGGCTGTGTGGAAAACGAAGTGGCGGAGGAGCCGAAGGGATTCCCAAGCCGTATGGCTTGCCATCATTAAATCCCCTCAGCGCGCGCGCCTGCACTTAATATATGATCATAATATCATAATATAATACGAGGGTAGCAACACAACTTTTGATTTTTGCCTGCTGATTAAGGATTATTTTTCGTAAGAAAAGAACGAAGGATGGCTGCACCATCAATTTCCATTTTCAAGAAGTTGTTTACTGAGTGCCGTTGTTGCTATTGTACAAGCACAAATGACGTTGAACATTCAGTTCACCCAAAAGAGGTCCATAAAGGTCCTGAGGCATCCCAACATAAAGTGTGTAGTTTCTTGGACATGAAAAAGCTATCTGCGTAAAGGTGTGCCGCGGTTGCATAAATTCATCTATATGCGCTAATGTAGTCACCAAGGCGAAACTCCTGAGCTGCGCTTCGAATTTCTGTGCCAGCCACAAGACTCTCCCGATCTGGCCGCTAGCAACTATTTGATGCTATTTTATAAATGCATGGACTGTAAGAGATTAGGCTTGAATGAGTGCCTTGAGAATGGAAAAAATAATTAACGAAAAACGGGAAAAAGATTGGACTGATTGTATTCTATGCAAATATACCTATTATTTAAGCTTAATTTTAATTTCCATATCAAATTATGTAATGTTTGACTTAGCTGTAAGGAATAGGGCGTGCTTGTTAGTAGACAGCCTATTTGCTTCGAATTAATTATATATTTAAAAACTTATCAACTTTATATAAAACAAATTTTAAAGTACATATAGCACATTGGTCTCAAAATAAATTTAAAAAGTAAAAATTACTCTGCTCGCACAAATACGACATAAATATATAATTAATTCGAAGCAATTATTTTGTCAACTAACTAGCACATTCTATTCCTTAACCCTAACCCTACATGGAACTTTCAAAGAGCTTTTCAATTTTTGTTGATCTTGTATTGTATATTTAATTGTATGTGACTTATATTTGTGCCAGCAGTGTAATTTTTACTTTATATGTACTTTGAAATTTATTTTGCCACTAATGCTGTACGGCAAATATGCTCAAAAAAGAGTTCAAAGCTGAGAAAGTTCTTATTGCGTTACTCGATAAAGATTATAAACGATTTGTCATTTGTGTTTAATAGAATTCGATGCCAATCCTTGAGCGTTTGTGGCCTCAAACTATCTACTTTAAGTACGTTCTAGCAACTGACAAAATTTCGTATATTATAGGGCTTTCTTTGACCGTAACAAAAACGTGCCTCAACGTTTAAACATTTCGGGAGGATTCGCAGAAGCTCAGACGTTTGGATGTTAGTATACCTTGGGAGATGCGACAACCGATCTGTGCTGCTAGAGGGTATTAAGAGGGGTCGAAGCCCTCCAATTTTTGTTTA